>CM060350.1:9757954-9760454 GCA_030674155.1 Stramonita haemastoma
TTGTGCATGTGAATCAGGCTACAGTGTGTGTGTGTGTGTGTGTGTGTGTGTGTGTGTGTGTGTGTGTGTGTGTGTGTGTGTGTGTGTGTGTGTGTGTGTGTGTGTGTCAAGTCAAGTCAAGTCAAAATGATCTTTATTGAGGAAAAAAGATTAAGTTTACACAACTTTTTTTCATCCTCTGTGTGTGTGTGTGTGTGTGTGTGTGTGTGTGTGTGTGTGTGTGTGTGTGTGTGTGTGTGTGTGTGTGATCATATAGATGTCTGCATCTTTCTTTCCTTGATTTTTTGGGGTAAAGAATAGCTATAGCTGTGAGCTGTGGTTGTTTGTTTTGTGGAATCTTTTTTTAAATCCCTTTTTTGATGCATGAATAATAATTATTTTATATTGTAACTGTTTGTTTTTTTTCTCGATAGTCTAGATGATGCTTTTAAAATCAGTTTTTTATGCTTAAATACTAATACTTTTTTTATACGGTAGCTGTTTGTTTTTTCAGACAGTCTTATCTTGATGATGCTATTATTACTTGTTTTTTTTTGGTAATTGTTCTGTTTGTAATTTGTTCTTTGTATGCATGCAAGTTCAGAACAACGGTGTGTTTTTTTTTAAGACTGGGCCTGGCCTGAAAGAGGCCTACATCTTCTTGCCTATTGAAGATCGATCATTCATTCATTCATTCATTTATTCATTCATTCATTCATTCATTCATTCATTTATTTGTTCGTTCGTTCATTCATTCTTCCTTTCTTTCACGATTTCTCTTTTAACAGACTAAGTACTAAAATCAAATCCAGATGAATTATCCATCACATATCACTTCTTCCCCACCCCCCTCCTACACCCCCGCCCCCCCACCCCCCAAAAAACAAAATTCCTTCCTGATAAAAATATTTCAGAAAACGCCCCCCCCAACCTGAATCAAGCAATAACAGTCAGTGACAAACAAAACCACCCCCTACCTTCACACTTTATATTTACGCTTAGAGTTTTTGTTGAGGAAGCCCGAGTTCTCTACCCCTGCCCCGCCATTGCCACCACCACCACCACGTGACGAGGGAGGCATGCCGTGATTGGTCAACTCGGATCCCGCTGCCCCACCTCCACCACGTGACAAGAAAGGCATGCTCTGATGGGCCGGGGAACCCATCCCCCCACCCCCACCCCCACCTCGAGATGGGGACCCCTTGGTGCTCACGTGAAGGGACCGAAAATCGCCCAGGGAAGACTTCATGAGGCTCCTGCTTTTAAAGTCAGAGGGGATTCCTTGACGGGCGTCTGTGTCTTGTCGCATCAGAGGTCTGGTGGAGAGCCCCGCTGGGTACATATCTAAGGGTGTGTCCGCCTCTACGACTACCCCACCGGGCATGGCGATGTTGTGAGAGCGATGCATGGTCCGGGTTTGCCTGGAAGGGGTGTGGATCCCTCCCCCTCCTCCGCCACCCCCACCCCCCGCGGCTGCTGCCCCTATAGAGGGGAAGGTTTGAACCTTGGGAACGTCGATGATGGTGGCGGTGGGGTCTACGGCTGTGTTGGATTCCAGCTCCACCAGTTTGAGGGCTCGTATGGCCTGGTTGGCTTCTTTGGTTCTGATGGACAAGGACTGCTCCAGGTCCGAGACCTTGCCTCTCAACTTGGTCAGCTCTTCTTCCTGGGGAAAGTAAAGATTAATTAACGATCAATAATTATGATGATAATAACAGTGATACTGTACTGATAATGACAGGTGCTACAGCTGTGGGGTTTTATGACTGTTCGACTTTTTTGTTTGTTTGGAATTATTTGGATTTTTTTTTATTTCTCTGATAAAGCTTCGAGGTTCACCCATGGTGAGATTTTGCATTTGCGACCGTTATTTCCCACCATGAAAGTAGCTGCATTCTAACTTCGTGTTTCTCTAACCTACCAAACGCTGACATGAATTACAGAATCTTTAACGTGCATATTTGATCTTCTGCATGCGTATACACACGAAAGGATTTAAAGCATTGGCAGGTCTGGACTAGAAAAAAAATCCCCACCCGTATATCACCAGACACCGCTGAGATTCGAACCCACGACTTTATGAACCCTTGAGACTGAAATCGAATGGTCTTAACCACTCACCAGCCAATGAAAGCATGCCTTCTGTCACGATTCAACTTCAATCCCATAGGTTCTTAAAGTCATGGATTCGAATCTGAACAGTCTCTGGTGAAGTAACGAACACTGCACTAAATTTTTCAGGGTATTCCTCTTGGCATTAAGGAAACCTCCAGAGCCATCTCTCTTCATTTATGGCACATGCTGGGTATAATTTTGTTTCCATAACCCTCTGAACACTGAGACTAATTTCAGGATCTTTACTGTAAGTCATAGATCTTCTGCATGTATATACAAAAAGGTAATGGTGTCCCATATCCTTTGTGGTCGTAGGGGAGCAAGGCGTCAGAGATCTCAGCTTCTGTAGGGGCAGCATGTTGAGGATGGCGTTCATCTCCTCTCCCTTGCTGCTTTACCTTCCCTG
>CM060350.1:9770454-9777954 GCA_030674155.1 Stramonita haemastoma
ATATATATATATATATATATATATATATATATATATATATATATATATATATTAAAGGTAAGGTAAAATGTGTCCCATAATCTAGGCGGTCGTAGGGGAGCGAGGCATCAGAGACCTCAGCTTCTCAAGGGGCCAGCATATTGAGGGCGGCACCCATCTCCTCTCCCTCGCTGCTTTACCTTCCCTGACCCTAAAGAGGGCAGGTACCCATTTAAAGCTGGGTGAAAATGGGGAGACTATACTGAAGCCAAGGCGCGCAAACGGTCACCCATCCAACTGGTTCTACGCTCGACGCTGCTTAACTTGACTGGGGGAACAGCGCTCTGACCACTTAGCTATCCCGCCCCCAATATATATATATATATATATATATATATATATATATATATATATATATATATATATATATATATATATATATATATATATATATATATATATATATATATATCGTAGTTTTTCTTTCAACTCTATCCTTCCCCCCAAAAGTCTCCGTTTGACTTGAGTAGTTCCTCTGAAGTCGGAGTATGGCTGCCTATATGGCGAGGTAGTTCAAAACAGTCATACAGGCAAACTTCTCATTCAGTCTGCAATTTCAGTCTCACAGTGATTCCCAGGTGGGATGAATGAGTCGGAGTGCACATTCTGGGTGACCCCCAGAGTGTTAAACTGGGGAACCCACAACAACTGGAGTAGTAAGAGACAAGAAAAAAATGATTAAAAAATAAGAGAGAGAGAGAGAGAGAGAGACAGAGACAGAGACAGAGACAGAGACAGACAGACAGACAGACAGACAGACAGACAGACAGACAGACAGACAGACAGCCAGCCAGACAGAGACAGAGAGACAGAGAGACAGAGAGAGAGAGAGAGAGAGAGAGAGAGAGAGAGGAAGAGAGAGAGAGAGACTGATTGATTAATTGATTGATTGATTGCTAATAGAAAAAAGAAAAGAACAGACAGACAGACAGACAGACAGACAGACACACACACACACACACACACACACACACACACACACACACACACACACACACACACAGAGAGAGAGAGAGAGAGAGAGAGAGAGAGAGAGAGAGAGAGAGAGAGAGAGAGAGAGAGAGAGACAGAGACAGAGACAGAGACAGAGAGAGACAGACAGACAGACAGACAGACAGACAGAGACAGACAGACAGACAGACAGAGACACAGAACAGGAAGGGAGATCACACTCACATCCACTTGGGCAATCATGGAATCTGTGAGCAGACGTCTCTCTTTCAATCTTGCCGCCAAAGCAGAACTCCAGATAATGTTCCGGGACAGCAGTGACCTCTGAGTACGCATGGTTTCTTTCTGTTTGCTGGTCAGTCTGTCCCCTGTCCTGTCCCCTCCTGTCGATGCCATCTTACTTCCGGCTCTGCTGTCCGCCATTTTGGTTGGGAGTTTGGGGAGGGTTTTGTTTTTGTTTTTTTTGTTGTTCTTGCTGGATTCTTTTGCTTGGTTTCGAGTCAATACTATGGCAATGAGAAGCTGTTTTGTTTTCTGTTGTTGTTTGCTGTTGTTATTTTTGTTGTTGTTGTTGTTGTTTTAAAGATGGCGTGTTCTTCCTAAGTTTGGTTTGGTTTGATTGAATCTTCTTTCTTCCTTATTTTTCTATCTTATCTTTTTTTTAAAATAAAAAAGACAGTTTAGCAGGTTACGTGTGTGTTTGGGAGGGATTAGGTAATGTACAGGTTGAGTATTTTTTGTTGTTGTTTGGTATGAAAATGCTGGAATGATGGGCTTTTTGTTTTGTTTTGAGGATCGTTTACTTCTTTGGTTCTTTTGATGTTGTTTGTTGATCTCTTATTGTGATGATTCCTCCATATCTTTGGTACACACACAAAAAAAAAAACAATAAAAACTGGTCTGATTCAAACTTGGTATTGTGTGTGTGTGTGATATCAAATTGCTCCTTTCAAGATCTTTCCTCTGTTGCTGTTTATTGTTTTTCTTTGAAGCTATTGTTCGCTTTGTTGTTATGTTTCCTGGTATTTGTCACCACTTTTTTTTTCCACACCACTGGAGTTTGTCTTTTAACGGCCACCGCTCTCTACAGAAGCATTAAAGTGACGTCAGTGGAAGTAACGCATGTGGGGGGCGCTGTGACGTCATAGTGGACAAGCTGCACGTGACGAGAGGTAAAGACTCAAGTGTTGCGTCATTGTTCTCTGTGCTGACTCAGTCTCACAGCTGGGCGTTGGTATCTGTTGACAGAAAAAAAGCACTTAAATAATTATAATCGATGATTGATATGGTGACGACGACGATGATAATGATGATGACGATGATGATGATGATGATGATGGGGACGATGATGATGAAGAGATGGAGAAAGAGGAATTGGATTCATTTATTTACCATCGTCACTAGCTAGTTTCATCATCGTCATTCATCATTCTCACATGGATAACAGTGACAACGACTATGATGGTGTGATGACGATGGTGTTGATGATAATAGTGTTGGGGGTAATCACGGTGGTGGGTTACTAATGATGATGATGATGATGATGATGACATGATTGGTGACAACAGATTGTATGGTCAGTTTCGAATCAGAAACTTTAGAACATGAAAACAATTTCTGAAATTAATGCAGAAATGCTTGAACAGGCAATGCGCATCAGGTTCTTCAAGTGAGAAATAGCCTGCATTTAGGCTATTTATTTATTTATCATCATTATTATTATTATTATTATTATTATTATTATTATTATTATTATTATATTATTATTATTATTATTATTTCTTATTCATTGGTGAACCTCGGAGCTCTAGCCGAGGAACGAAAAAAAAAAAACCCACACCCACCAGTATACACACCAAAGCTCAACAGTATTCATCTATAGCTTAGTTAACCAGGGCGTCATACAAGCAAGGACAGTAAAGTTGGTTTTATACCCCGTTTTAATCTGCATTATAGTTGCACAGTTTTAATTATTAAAAGTTTTAAAATGTGACGAGGTGACAGCTCCGTAATAATAATAATAATAATAATAATAATAATAATAATAATAATAACAATAATACATGGAATTTGTATAGCGCTATATCTTGCAAAAACAAATCAAAGCGCTTGCATTCGACCTACACAACACACAATCAGCAACAATTTACAGTTTTGACAAATTCGAATTCGATATGGTCTGTGTAGTCGGCGGGGCTAAAAACAACATGATTGGATTGGATTGGATTGGATTGGATTAGATTGGATCTAGTCGGGGGGTGGGGGGAGTGGGGGGGGAGAAAAAACAAAGACTATGGAAAACTACAAAGAGCATTTTCAGCGGTTCTTTTGCAGTTCCGTGATTTTGAACCGTAGGCTTTTCGCTCTTACTGGTTTCGCTGCATTAAGTCTGCTTTGATGTGTCAAGCATGACATAATTGAAACTATAAGAGGATAAGAATACTAATATCTGAGGATTTATAACTGAACTGTTTGGCACTATTGTGCTCAAAATGTGCAATGACGCGTCTCATTTCGCCATGTCTTTTGGCAGATAGATCGACACTTGAACTGGCAGGTTACTGCCGTATAACAAGGGTGTGTGTGTGTGTCGTGGTCTTCCTGTTGTGTGCGGTTGTTTTTGTGTGTTTTTTAATCGTGCATAAGACTTAAAACATACCTTTATTTTGAAAATATAACTATTAATAGGGGCAAGATAGCTCAGTGGTCAGAGCACTCACTTTACCCCAGTCAAGTTAAGCAGCGTCGAGCGTGGTTACCAGTTGGATGGGTGACCGTTTGCGCGACTTGGCTTCAATTCAGCACAGTCCCCCAATTCACCCAGCTGTCAATGGGTCCCTGCCTTCTTAAGGGTCAGGGAAAGTAAAGCAGCAAGGGAGAGGAGATGGGCGCCGCCCTCAATATGCTGGCCCCCTAGAGAAGCTGAGGTCTCTGGTGCCTAGCTCCCCTATGACCGCCAAGGTTATGGGACACCCTTATCTTTTATAACTTTCAATATGCAACAGATTGTGAATAAAAACTATTTAATAGCTTCTAGCGTGATGAAACAATGTATTTAACGCGTTAGTCTGGTCGCTGGCAACCGTAATCACAATCTTGATGTTGTTGTTGTTGTTGTTGTTGTTCCACGGCTAGAACTCCCAAGTTCACCGAATGGTGAGATTTCTGCGTATGCGACCATTCAAGTCAAGTCAAGTCAAGTCAAAAACACTTTAATCTTCCCTGAAAGGGCAATTACAATACTGACAGGCATATTGATACAAATCATAATCAAAGACACAAAATAGCTACATTTCATATTTGTGCAGACATTATAATGATAACTTCAAATAAAAATGTCACAAACACTCACACTCTACGCACGCGCTTGCACACACGCAAACACACACATACACACACACACACACCAATGTTAAGATACAATATTCTTTAAAAAAAAAACAAACACCATTGACTAGAAAAGACATAATGATCACCATTATTTACGCATTGTACGCACACGTTCGCACACGCACGTATACATGCATGCACGCACCCCCACCCCCCACCCCCAACACACACCATCCACACCCACCCGCCCCCTCACACACTCATACACACACACGCTCCCCCTCCCCCCCTACACATACACACCATCCACACCCATTTTCCCAAACCATTCTTTTTCTTCTTCTCTCGTTCGCTCTACACCGTCAGATGTGTCTGGGAAAACTAAGGACATGTCCTTTCCAACTCCTTCCCTGCCATTTAGGTAGCTGCATTCCAACTTCGTGATGGTGTTTAAACACAATTGTGTGTATGCGTTCTTAAAATGCTATCATCCGTTTCTACTGGCACGAAATTGCCTACTCTTCCGAAAAGTGGTACGGGTTTTTGACGTCTGCGCGAGATGTTCCGCGTGCGCTCGCACACAGGGCCGTGCAGTTTATATAGTCTCATTCGAAGGATTTTGATGTTTGGTTTGAATTTTTCGTCAAACTGGGAAGAAATTGGCAAAGCTGGAATCGAACCCAGAACCTCACGGTTTACTTGTTAGGCAGGTGAATGTCTTAACCGTCCTGCCACCTTCCTTCTTAAAGTCATTTAAAAAAAAAAAAAAAAAAAAAGTAGTGCTTTCAAAACGTAACTTAAAATTAAACAGTTGATATCCTTAAGGTTTCTTTGATTCTTTGCCACAATCAACTTTATAGAAAATAAAAAGATCAGGAAAAACAATTAATCTTTTGCAACACAATACCGCCCCCCCCCCCCCCCCCCCCCCCCCAACAAAACAAAACGAAACAATAACCAACAACAACAAACAACCATAAAAAAACAACAACCCAACACACACACACACACACACACACACACACACACACACACACACACACACACACACACACACACACACACACACACACACACACACACACAACACTTGATGTTACTTGATAGCAGAATAATTGAAGAAGTTGACTCTCATAAACTTTTAGGTGTCACCATTGACAAAAATATGACTTGGACTGATCACATTGTGTCACTAGGAAAGCGCATTGCTCACAGGTTACGTCAATTATCGAAAATCAAACACTTTTTGAATCATCACTCTCGAAAACTGTTTTTTTGTTGTCATATTCTACCTATTATTGACTATACATCAACTATATGGGATACCTGTAGTGAAATGAACTTGAAATTCATTCATCGTTTATATAAAAGAGCAGTAAAACTTGTCCTGTTAAAATCAAGTACCCTGACAGTTGAGGATTATAAGAAAATAAACGTCCTGACTTTTCGAAACAGACTTTCCTTCAATAAAGCCATGTTTATGCAAAAAGTTGTTAACCAAACTGCACCTCCCAAGATTACCAATACTTTCAAAATCAATCAACACAGACACAACCATTTGCTAACATTTCCAAGACCCAGAAATAATCTATATAAATCAAGCCTACTATGTTCAGGTAGCGACCTATGGAATAAGCTACCAAAAAATTTGAAATGTATCAAAAACAAAGATAATTTTAAAGCACATCTAAAAAAAATATTTCATAGATAAGTGTATAGAACAAGACTTGTAAACGTGTACATTTGCTTGTGATATAACATCACTCTTTACTGTTTCATTCCAACGTACTTGTATTGTGGCCTAGTGTTACAACTGAATTAAAAATGTTACATGTAGCATGTGTGCGAGGGACAGAGAGATGAATGTATCACTGATAGTCATTATTATCATTATAAATATGGTATGACCACAGTTTATATGGTCATTTATATTCATCTCTTGATGTTACTTTTAAGGGATACTGATCTGCTGATGACTTGATAAGATATTAGACCTTGATGGTTGATTTTACTGTGTGTGTGTGTGTGTGTGTGTGTGTGTGTGTGTGTGTGTGTGTGTGTGTGTGTGTGTGTGTGTGTGTGAGTGAGTGAGTTGGTGTGTGGTTACTGTTGTTGTTGATGCTGAAGTTGTTTGGTTAGGCTTTAACATTTTATAGGGGGGGGGGGGGGGGTTGCCTGATTTTATCTGTTTGATTTCTCTTTGGTTTGGATGTTTGTTCTGGTGTGTGGTGTGTGGTGTGTGTGTGTGTGTGTGTGTGTGTGTGTGTGTGTGTGTGTGTGTGTGTGTGTGTGTGTGTTGATACAGTACATGAGATATTTAGTTATAGGAAATGTTGCTTCTTTTTTTTTTTTCTTGTATGTGCCTTTTGTGGGATTATTTTTTGTTGTTTGGGGTTTTTTTGTTTTTGTTTTTTGTTTTTTTTAAATTATTTTGTTTGTTTGTTTGTTTGTTATATATATATATATATTTTTTTTTATATATATATTTTTTAATGAAATCAAATCATTGATTGATTTTTTAATTATACAATTGATGAGCTGGTGCTCAAGTTAGTTGCGATTTTTTTATGTACCTGAATGCACTTATTTGTTAGAACGCTGACATGTTTTGTGTAAATCTATAAACACAAGTGTTTGGGAGTGAAGGACTGAGAAAAAGGAAGGCAATTAATGTGATTGTCTTTCCTTTCTGCTTCGAATCCATTGCTTTGTAATGTATTGTTTTTCTTTGTATGCACCGTACTTGTTTTGGAGGAGGGAATTGATATAGGTTTGTATGTGTGTGTGTAAAACGATTTTTAAGGAACCATGCATTATTTTCCTTGTGTGATATATATATATATATATATATATATATATATATATATATATATATATATATATATATATATATATATATATATATATCTGTGTGTGTGTGTGTGTGTGTGTGTGTGTGTGTGTGTGTGTGTGTGTGTGTGTGTGTGTGTGTGTAGTTTCTTCTTTTGGTGTGAATATTTTTCAAGTTCATTTTTAATCTTTTCATTTGTACCACATATCTTCTTTAAGTTTTTCCTTGTTCAAATATGATTATTCTCTCTTTTTTTCTCCTTTTTTTTTAATTATTATTTTTTTTTTTTTAGATGGATGGCTTGATGAAAAAAGCAGTTGGACTGCTTACTCAATGTACCATCTGGAAAT
>CM060350.1:9782954-9784840 GCA_030674155.1 Stramonita haemastoma
CTTCTTCTTCGTCTAACGCTCAGACAGCAACTATTGTTGTTTGTTATATGAGCAAAAATGTGCCGTTAAGTGTCTGATAAGTCAGGCCCAGAACATTCGAATTGGGCTTAGGAGAAAACTGTTGTGTTTTAAGTCTTTCTGGGGAAAAAAGGCAGAAGAATGGAGAGGAGAAAAAAGGCAAAAAAACAAACAAAAACGAGGTGACAGGAAGAAAAGGAACAAGGTAGAAACAGAGGGATAGAATAAAAGAGGGAATTCCTAGCACAGAATTTTCAGAAGGTAGAGGATGCTGTTTATTCTGAGAGCCCCCCCCCCCCCCCACATCGTCACGGAGGAAGAGGGGGGGGGGAGCTTTGTCAGTTATTGAAGTCAGCAAAATATCAAGGCCTAAATTGTGTGTGGGGCGAAACAGCTCAGTGGTCAGAGCACTTGCTTTCCTCAAGCTAAGGTCAAGTAGCATCGAGCGTGGATACCGATTATCTGTGTGACCATTTGCACGCCTTAGCTTCAGTATAGTCCCCCAGTCCACCCAGCTGTAAATGGGTTCCTGCCCTCTTTAGGGTCAGGGAAGGTAAAGCAGCGAGGGAGAGGAGATGGGCGCCGCTGCCCTCAATATGCTGGCCCCTAGAGAAGCTGAGGCCTCTGACGCCTAGCTCCACTACCACCACACAGGTTATGGGACGCTTTTACCTTTTTGTACACTGAAATATTGCTATGCATTTTTAAAAAAAAGTTACGCTGACATTGTCTTCATACAAGACAAGCACTTATCCGTACTCTCCAAGAGAGGAGAGGGAAAAAAGTCCTCTGAAGTCGGCGTATGGTTGCCTATAATTATGACGAGGTACTTGAAAAGTCATGAATGCAAACTTCTCAGAAAGACTTAAAAGACCACAATTCTCTCCCACACGGTAGTCTGATGCGCTGGGCCTGACTTGTCAGGGGCTTAACGGCAGCGCAATGCATTTTAAGCTCATATGACAGACAACAGTAGTTGATGGCTGAGCGTTCTTTGAAGAGGAAGGATGAGAACGCATACATGAAATCTTGTTTGCAAGTCGTCGTCGTCGTCGTCGTCGTCATCATCGTCATAGTTGTCGTCGTAATTATCGTCATTATCGTCATCATCGTCGTCATCATCATCATCATCATCATCATCACCATCATCATCATGGTCGTCGTCATCACCGTCATCGTCGTCGTCATCGTCGTCATCATCATCATCATCGTCGTCGTCGTCATCATCATCATCGTCGTCGTCATCATCATCATCATCGTCGTCGTCGTCGTCGTCATCGTTTAAAAGCGAAATAGGATCCATCTTTCAGGATTGAGTAGGCCAGGGAAGTAGGCCTGGTTTCGTTAGTGTGTGCACTGCATGCAACATAGTGCGACCTAGAGACACTGTTGGCACACACACACACACACACACACACACACACACACACACACACACACCACACACACACACACACACACACACACACACACACACACACACACACACACACACACACACACATATTATAAAACACGAAAGCATTTTTATTTATATATATATATATATATATATATATATATATATATATATATATATATATATATATATATATATATATATATATATATATATATATATGTGTGTGTGTGTGTGTGTGTGTGTGTGTGTGTGTGTGTGTGTGTGTGTGTGTGTGTGTGTGTGTGTGTGTGTGTGTGTGTGTGTATGTATGTGTGTGTGTATGTATGTGTGTGTGTGTACAGAGAGAGAGAGAGAGAGAGAGAGAGAGAGAGAGAGAGAGAGACAGAGAGACAGAGAGACAGAGAGACAGAGACACAGAGAGAGACACAGAGAGACAGAGAGACAGAGAGACAGAGACGGAGACAGA
>CM060350.1:9789940-9804940 GCA_030674155.1 Stramonita haemastoma
AGACACATAAGGTCAGTGTAATGAACAAACAACGTGAACATTCTGTCTCCCCTTCGAATTTGTTTCTCCCCATGCCCCCAAGTTTTATTTATAACACTGAAAATGAAATGGCCATGGACACCTTCAAAGATGACATGCCCATTGGCCCTCCTCCCTGCGCTGCTAAATCCGCACGTGCAACACGGCAAGCCGTCTCTTCTCCGTCATGCATGCCTGATGTTGACCCAGTGTCAGTGACAGTGCAACCCCTCGAGTTGGCGCTTGAGGACTGGAGTTGCGACTCTGACACTGACAAGGATATTGACGATGAAGATGTCATGACTGTGAGCAGTGACGCGCCAACAATACCGCCTGTGACACTGACAGAGCACAGCTCTACAGAAGATGCCACAGAGAACAGCCATAGAGCGGAATCATTCGAAAGAATGCCATCGATGAATCAGGAAACAGCACCACTGTGTCACGGGATGTTGATGGAACTTTTTCAACAATTTGCAGGCACAATGGACAGGGGCTTCCAGTCATTAAAGGAAGCAAATGAAGACTGAAATCTTCCCGACAGGTCCAGTGACCAGCCAGGAGCTTAACCACACCACTAATGCCGCTCTGTGACAGTGGTCCCTGCTACCACATCGGTTATTACCAGTGACATCCACATAAACTATTATAAACAATACTGGGTTTGGGTTACCAATCCCAAATCGTTGATGTTGTACAGTGTTTAAATTTTGTTGTATCTTTCATCCCCTCCCCATCTACCCTTTGTGAATGGGTTGAAAAACCTAACGCAGTAAATCTTTGTCATTGTCATTGTCATTGTCATTCTCTCTTCTCTCTCTCTCTCTCTCTCTCTCTCTCTCTCTCTCTCTCTCTCTCTCTCTCTCTCTCTCTCTCTCTCTCTCTCTCTCTCTCTCTCCCCCCCCCATGAACAAAAGTATGTGAATGCTTATCTGTCACCCTTGAAAAAAAAGATTATTCATTCATTCATTCATTCATTCATTTCTCTCTCTCTCTCTCTCTCTCTCTCTCTCTCTCTCTCTCTCTCTCTCTCTCTCTCTCTCTCTCTCTCTCTCTCTCTCTCTCTCTCTCTGTGCACTGTGGTCTGCCTTTTTGCAGGCCAGGAGGTCTGCTCACTGGCTTCAGCCAGACACATTCCCACTTCAAGGGAGCTCATTTCAAGGCGAAAAGATGTTTTATTCATAAAAGTCATGATCACACACTCCCTGAGAAAAGATATTACAGTTTATGACAGTGAAATACGTTATGTACGAAAGCTGTTTTGCGTATGTACATAACACAGTTATTATGGATTCCGTTTGAAGTTCAAATTTGCATCCTTCGTAAAGGAACTGTTTTTTCAATCATGTCATTTGGTAGTGACTTTAATTACATGGCGGCGTTTGAACTTTTTTTTTTTTTTAAAGGGCAAAATTGACTGAAGTCTGTAAATAGAAGAATAAGCGAGAAAGGTGTGTGATTATTCTCCTTCTGTCTCTCTCTGTCTTTCTATCTCTCTGTCTCTCTTTGTCTCTGTCTGTCTGTCTGTCTGTCTGTCTGTCTCTCTCTGTCTGTCTGTCTGTCTGTCTGTCTGTCTGTCTCTCTCTCTCTCTCTCTCTCTCTCTCTCTCTCTCCTCTCTCTCTCTCTCTCTCTTTGTTGAGTGGCTTCCCTTGCTTGGCTGCCAGCAAGAGGCTTTCTCTCCAGCTGTGTGTGAGTTTTGAGGTTTTTCAGTGGTTTGAATTCAAAATGCCGGTGCATGGACTTCCAGTAACCTTAGAATGCATGTTAAACGCTGCACTGCATGAACAAACACTGTCTTCATTCAAGGTGGAAGGGAGAGGACATCAGACTGTTGTCATCCTTCATTTAACAGGTAACAATGCCGGCCATTCCCTTGTCAGGCCTATTCAAAACACAACATATCCAAAGAAGTGCCTGTCTCAGATGAACAGGGACAGAAGAAGAGCAGAAGCTTACAGAATAGATAAAGGAGAAAAAGATAACAAACAGGTTTCGTCCCCCTCTGGTTTATTTTTACCCACCCCACCCAGTTTATATTATGATGCTAGCCACTGTAATAGCAATAGCAATGGTGTGTTTATGTGTGAGGATCATTACCCTCCTCCTCAAGCAGTTGCAGAAATGAAGAGTGTATTGATATGAAAGAACATGACATAGACAAACAAAAAGTGACAATTTCTTGCAGTGATATCTGTGCTTGTGGAAATGAAGTGAGAGACAGAGGCTGTGATGAAGGGGGTGAATGTGAAAGGGGAAATGAACTTGCAAAGAATGAGACGGAAGAAGAGTATGTAGAGAATAAGAATGAGGAAGAAAGTGCGTAAAAGAGACCGAGAAAGAGCGTGCAGTGAATGAGAGTGAGGAAGAGCGTGCAGTGAATGAGAATGAGGAAGAGCTTGCAGTCAATGAGAATGAGGAAGAGTGTGCAGTGAATGAGAGCGAGGAAGAGTATGAAGAGAATGAGAGTGAGGAAGATCGTGTAGAACGTGATATCTTGGAAGACATATAAAAATTGGCAAAATTTGTAGACCCTACTAGGTCCATGCTGCAAGAAGTGAAACAAAGCCTCACTGATGGAGCCGATGCTGTATCAAAAGGAAGGCTTTCTAGAGATGTGCCTTGATGACTGTGTGAGAGACTTCATACAAACTTAAGTAAAGACACTGTGATTAGAACAACCAACAGTATACACATATATATATATAGACAGTATCAATATTCTGTAATCAAAACCATGGTTTGGAATCCATGCCATGTAAACTAATTTGGGTTTGATAAATTGTATTGTTAATTATGTATATATATATATGTGTGTGTTTTGTGCCCAGCCCCTACTCCACTGCCCCTTGTGAATGGGCATGTTTGCTTAATTAACACAATAAACCTTTGTCACTGACATTGTCCTTGTCTCTCTATTTTGTTGATAGATGGTGGTGGATTGATGTTTTCAGTGTTTACCTTATTATATTCTCATGTTTGCTCTTTAATTATTGTGGGGTTTTTTTCAAATCAAGATCATCATTGATTTTTACTTCTTATTTTTGAACGAGTGCCTTTATCATTAGTAGTAGTAGTAGTAGTAGTAGTAGTAGTAGTAGTAGTAGTAGTAGTAGTAGTAGTAGTATATCATTGTATTTCTGTCTTATTTCTTGTCTGTTGTTTGCTACTTGGTATAGTTTCTTGCCCTTGGTATTTGGATCATTATTATTGTTGTTGTTTCGTTAGAGGTTTTTTTTATCTTGATGTTATCCCTGAACAAGCAGGCTTTAGACCAAAACGCAGCACAATGGAACAAATTTTCAATCTGAGAATTCTGATAGAGAAGCATCTCCAACACCAAAAAGACTTGTACCACAATTTTATAGACTTCAAAAAGGCCTTTGACAGGGTATAGCCTGATAGCATCTAGCAAGTACTCAGGCACTTCAACATTGACAACTGCCTCATTGAAGTCATCAAGGCACTGTACGCAAGAAGTGCAGTTTTCATGAACAATCCCGTGGGCGAGTTCTTCAAGACCACTGTTGGGGTCCGCCAGGGCTGCCTTCTCTCACCTGTACTCTTCAACCTCTTCCTCAAAAACATCATGACAGAGACACTGCAAAACCACCACACTTCCATCTCCATTGGTGGAAGACCCCTTTGCAACCTCAGATTTGCAGATGACATTGACCTCATGGGCAGCAGCAAACAAGAACTGCAAATCTTTACAGACAGTCTATTTATTTATTTATTTATTTATTTATTTATCTTTTATATCGAGGATAACAGAATAAGCAATCATATGCTTTTTTTCATCCGGTCCCCGTGTGAATGCAGTTTTGTAAATGTCATCTGTTCCCACCGGCACACGATGGCCTACTCTTACGAAAAGCGGAACAGGATTTAACGTGTGCGCAAGATGTTCTGCGTGCGTTCGCACACGGGGCCTCGGTTTAAAGTCTCATCCGAAGGATCAAGCGAGCGCATAGGGCATGGAGGTCAGTACAGAAAAATCAAAGATCATGGTCAACAGCGCAAGTAATGACAGCACGGAAATAAAGATGAGTGGAGAAATACTGGAAGAGGTGAGCCAATTCAAATACTTAGGCTCCATCCTAACAAAAGATGGCACATCAAACAATGAAGTGAAAGCTCGCATTGCAACAGCAACATCTGCTCTAGCCAGACTCGAGAGGATCATCAGAAGCAGCAACATCAGCTTTGGCACCAAATACCACCTCTACAAATCCCTCGTGATATCTATCCTCCTATATGGCTGTGAATCATGGACTCTGACAGCAGAGTTAGAGAGGAGAATCCAAGCAATCGAGAACAAGTGCCACAGAAGACTCCTCAAAATATCATACAAAGAACACAAGACCAACAACTATGTGAAAGAAGAAATCAAAAAGCGTGTGGGCCCCTAAGAACCTTTACTCTCCACCATAAAGAGGAGAAAGCTGATGGGGTTTGGTCACACCACAAGACACAACACCTTAGCAAAAACCACTTTGCAAGGAACAGTCGAGGTCAAGAGAAGAAGAGGCGCCAAAAGAAATCATGGGTTGACAACATCAAAGACTGGACCGCCCAACCCCTGCAACACCTCCTACTAGCCACACAGGATGGTGAAGCATGGAAAAAGATCTCTGTTGCATCTTCTCTCATGCCTCCCCTACATCCTTTGGGACATGGGACAGAGTGAGTGAGTGATCCTTGATAAGGGCGAGGACTGCATGTAAAAAAAAAGCACACAAGCGCTTATTCATACCCTGAATAAAAGAATTTGCCTTGCCTTGCCTTGCCTTGCCTCTCTCTCTCTGGTTGGACTTCCTCTTCTAATTCTTTTTTCTTTTCTTGTTTTTTTTTTATTCTTCTTTTTTTGAACAAAGGGGGGAACAACTCTGCCTCCCAAAGGACAAAGAATGCCTTGCTTTGTTCTCAGTGTTGGGACACTGACTGACTTCAACTGTGCAAAGTTTAACAAAACATCCCCCCCCCCCCCCCCCAAAAAAAAAATCTTCTTTGATAAAAATCTTCTGTCTCTGTGTGTTTGTCTCTGTGTGTTTGTCTCCTTTACTATATATATATATATATATATATATATATATATATATATATATATATATATATAATATATATATATATATATATATATATTATATATATATGTGGCGCTCCACCACGAAATGAGTCGCTTAGCACATTACCCAATTTTGCGCTAGGAGCCTTTAAAGGCAGGTGGGGGTCAAGTTGTCAATTTTGAGATTTTGATTGATTGTTAAACTAGATCTGTTTATTTACCTTATAATGAAATATCAAGGTATCATTTTTATTTCTTTTGCTTTTAAATGTGTTTTGAAAATACCAAAGCACTCATTCTGACAACCTGTTACTAAAATAAACTTGCCCGTTTCTCATTTTGTCACATCTTGCAGTCTATCATTTCAATTTGTAATAATGTTGCACAGAATTGTCCAATTTTCAATCTGTTTTTTGTATTTGATAGCCACTTTATTGCACATTAATAGCATGTCAATAACTAAAAATTGACCTCATGTGCACTCCGTCTCATTATGTGGTGGATCAATATATATATATATATATATATATATATATATATATATATATATATATATATATATATATATATATATATGTATATATATATATATATATATATGTCTGTAGCCAGGTGGATTTGTGTAGCTCCCCCTGTGGGTATATGGAGGGGGCGGGGGCTTTTAGTATAGTATCCCCACCTAGGGAGTTTCTGTGTCAGGAATCTCCTCTACTCTGTCCCTCTCTTTGTTTCTCTGCCTCGTTTCTTTTCTGCCTGTCATTTCTCTTCATCTGTTTTCTGCCTTCTTGGGTTCATTCTCCTGCTTTTTTTTTCCCCAGAAACTCTTGGCAAAGTAATTTCTTGTTACATCTTCATCCTCATGTTTTGTTTTGTTTTGCTATATTCAGGTGAACAGAATGATATAAGTTGTTGTTGTCGTTGAGGTTAGGCTTAGGCCTTATATTAGAGTCCTAGCCAGTAAGCCTGGCCCCTAAGATTGATAGGCCAACTCCCATTTAGGGACTGTGAACATAAGGTCAGAAGGTCTCCCACTTCAGTGCCTTGGGCCACCCTAAGAATAGCCTAGTACAATTCTGATGAAGACAGCACTGATGTGCTGCACGAGCCCTAGCCTATAAACAAATATTGTAAAAGGTAAAGGTGTCCCATAACCTAAGGGGTCATAAGGGAACAACGCATCAGAGACCTCAGCTTTTCTAGGGGCCAGCATATTGCATCAGAAACTTCAGCTTTTCTAGGGGCCAGCGTATTGAGGGCAGCGCCCATCGCCCTAGCCTATAAACAAATATTATAAAAGGTAAAGGTGTCCCATAACCTAAGGGGTCATAAGGGAACAACGCATCAGAGACCTCAGCTTTTCTAGGGGCCAGCATATTGCATCAGAAACTTCAGCTTTTCTAGGGGCCAGCGTATTGAGGGCAGCGCCCATCGCCCTAGCCTATAAACAAATATTATAAAAGGTAAAGGTGTCCCATAACCTGAGGGGTCATAAGAGAACAATGCATCAGAGACCTCAGCTTTTCTAGGGGCCAGCATATTGCATCAGAAACTTCAGCTTTTCTAGGGGCCAGCGTATGAGGGCAGCGCCCATCGCCCTAGCCTATAAACAAATATTATAAAAGGTAAAGGTGTCCCATAACCTGAGGGGTCATAAGAGAACAATGCATCAGAGACCTCAGCTTTTCTAGGGGCCAGCATATTGCATCAGAAACTTCAGCTTTTCTAGAGGCCGGCGTATTGAGGGCAGCGCCCATCGCCCTAGCCTATAAACAAATATTATAAAAGGTAAAGGTGTCCCATAACCTAAGGGGTCATAAGGGAACAATGCATCAGAGACCTCAGCTTTTCTAGGGGCCAGCATATTGCATCAGAAACTTCAGCTTTTCTAGGGGCCAGCGTATTGAGGGCAGTGCCCATCGCCCTAGCCTATAAACAAATATTATAAAAGGTAAAGGTGTCCCATAACCTGAGGGGTCATAAGAGAACAACGCATCAGAGACCTCAGCTTTTCTAGGGGCCAGCATATTGAGGGTGGCACCCATCTCCTCTTGCTCGCTGCTTTACCTTCCCTGACCCTATAAAGGGCAGGTACCCATCTACAGCTGGGTGAACTGGGGGACTGTACTAGGTTGCTTAACTTGACTTGGGGAAAGCAAGCACTCTTTCTTTTCTTACTTTCTTTATTCTTTTATATGAGGATAATGGAATAAGCACTCGTATGTATGTGTGTGTGTGTGTGAGTAAGTGTGTGTGTATATGCATTGTTTGTACTGCACTGCACATTTTCCTTGATGATATTGCTCTTATTTTACTTTTATTCTCTGGCCTGCTGGCATGTGTATGAACCTATTCTATTAATGCAAATTGTATATGTTACAGTTCATTTTGTTTGAAATCCTCCATGCCCCAAGAGGGGTCAAAGGCGAATTAAATTTTGAAATCTTGTGTGTGTGTGTAAGTGTGTATGCATTGTACTGCAGTACACATTTTTCTTGATGATATTGCTCTTATTTTACTTGTATTCTCTGGCCTGTTGTGTATGCATTGTACTGCACTGCACATATTTCTTGATGATATTGCTCTTATTTTACTTTTATTCTCTGGCCTGCGTGAGTGGGTGTGTGTGTGTGTGATTTGTTAACTGGATTTTACTTGGCTTTGTTTGACCTAATTGTGACTTTTTTCCTGTGACTTTTTTTCCTACCCAATTTTGCGACTTAATTTCTGTGACTTTTTTTTCCTGTGACTTTTTTTTCCTACAACTGTGTGTATATGTGTGTGTGTGGTCTTCGTCAATTTCTAAGCACTCTGACCATTTAAATATCCCACTGGCTCCCTCCTTATGCGTTATGCAGTAAGCCTGTGCCTTATGTTATCGGTTCTACAAATTTGTATTTTTTTTTATAGTTTTGCTAGTTAAATCTTTTTAATTTTATGATTTATATGTAACTAGTTTGTTTTTATGTGTTCTATTTTGTTCGTGTGATTTTATTGATTAGGGGAATGAGATGAGATAGCCTATCTTTTTATATTAAAAAAATTATGGTTAAAAGTTATTTCCCATACTGTGCGAGCTTCGGTCTAATCTCAGAAAGAAAACTATTAACAACAACTTTGATAAACCATATTGTTTACTCATATTTATAGCTATGATTGCTGAAAGATTGATCTTGACTCGATTTGTCTCACTACAGTGAAAGTTCTTATTTTTGTTATTAATGAATATTTTTCGCCTGTTACATCATAGTACATTGATCTCACAACTGGCAAAAGCAGTTCTAATTCCTATGTAACGGAATCTTTGATAAATCACACTGTGCTGTTGAAAGTCATGTGGAATAAACTTTATTTAAATAAATAAAACATCACTCACACTGTTTAATTATTATTAAATGGTAATTTATTGTAAGGCATAATTATGACGCCGTTTGAAACACGGTGAGTCCTTCTTTGTTGTAAACAAGTTTGAATCATCAAACTGAGTTTCATAAACTGCAGACATAAAAGTATTAATCTGCAGTATATTTTGGATTTAGATATGAATGATAAAAGGCTGGATGGTGTAAATATAGATAATTTGTATAATTAGAGATCGTTTATTCTGTCGATCATATAAACTGCTTCGAAAACGAGGCTGGATGCACAGTAGATCACGAACTGTGTTTTCGCATCACTGTTTAATTATAAATACCTCATCTCATGGACACCTCTAGTTAATATTGTGAATATGTGTACAAACTGTGGATCATACTCTTCTTTTTTTATTCATAAAGTATCTAGCCTTGTTGGACTTTTAAGGTTTTATTGCTGAAAGTCACAGTGTGAAGCTGTTAAAAGTGTATCTAGTCAGAGGCTTTAATCGCCCTTAGCTCAAAGCCTAATGATTCTTGTATAAAATGAAATCATACATTTTAAAGCTTGTGTTTTCTAGTTTATTTTGATGTATGACATGTTTTGTTTCGTTACACGGGCAGCAAGATAATCACCATCGAAGCTGCGTGAGAAAACACAATTTTCCCCCCCATCAGGGCCTCAAGGGGAGAAATTGTCTGCTACTTCGCGGTGCTGTCTTTGCAGTCGGGGGGCATGTATAAATAGAGGGATGGTCAGTGTGGTCAGTTAGCCTAGGTCTAGACTAGTCAGAGGATGACAACATCACCCGGCAGCACCCTGAATGACCAAGCAGCCCTCTTTAGGGATAGCACTGCTTGCTCCACACGGAGAGGGGCCTAGAAAAGGTGGCCTAACAAAAGCTCATCCTCATACCACCCAGTTGGCTAGCCGCGGTCAACGGGCATCTTTCCAAGCGGTCGAGCAACAACAAAGTCAAAGTCAAGTGGCTCCACACCTGCCTCCAAAGGTGTGACAGGTCTCAAACTGGCATGCTGGAACATCAGAACCATGCTAGATACAGTAGATAGCAACCGTCCTGAACGACGCTCTGCTTTAGTTGCACACGAACTCTCGCGACTAAATATCGACATCGCGGCTCTTAGTGAAGTCCGCTTCCCAGATGAAGGTAGTCTCAAAGAACACGGCGCCGGTTACACCTTATACTGGTCAGGCAAGCCCCAATCCGAACGACGCCTTTCAGGTGTAGGCTTCATGATCAAGAACACCATTGCCTCAAAGCTGGAGAACTTACCAACAGGTCATTCAGACCGTATCATCTCCATGCGTCTGCCACTGGAGAACAAGCAGCACATCACTCTCTTCAGTGTGTATTCCCCGACTCTTCAAGCAGACCCTGCAGACAAGAACAAATTCTACTGTGACCTGCGCAGCCTGGTAAGAAACACCCCTGCAGACGACAAGGTCATTATCCTTGGGGATTTCAATGCTAGAGTTGGCCGAGATTCAGAAGCCTGGAAGGGAGTCTTGGGGAAACATGGAGTTGGGAATTGCAATGACAACGGGCGTCTCCTGCTAGAGTTCTGCACTGAACTGCAGTTAATCATCACGAACACAATCTTCCAGCAGAAGGACAGTCTAAAAACAACCTGGATGCATCCTCGGTCCAAACATTGGCACCTCATAGACTACGTCTTAGTGCGCCAGAAAGACCAAAGTGATGTCTTGCACACCAGAGTGATGCCCAGTGCAGAATGCCACACAGACCACCGCTCGTGCGATGCAACCTCAGCCTGCACATCAAGCCAAAGTCAAAACGGGGAGGTCCCCCAGAAAGAAACTCCAGGTTGGCAGCCTCAAGTCCGCTGAAGTGAAAGCTGAGCTACAGTCCAACCTCCAGTCAAAGCTGGAAGTCGAGGACTGCCCCTCTGACCCCTGTCCAGAAACGCTCTGGACCCGCCTAAAAACTGCCATCCTGCAGACCTCTGCAGAGGTCTTGGGCTTTTCCACCAAGAAGAACAAGGACTGGTTCGACGAAAATGACCAAGAAATACAAGATCTGCTGGCGAAGAAGAGAAGTGCCCACCAGGCTCACCTTGCACAACCATCTTGTCCAGCAAAGAAAGCTGCCTTTCGTCTTACATGCAGCAACCTCCAGCGCCAGCTTAGAGTTATCCAAAACGAGTGGTGGACTAACCTCGCCCAGAAAACTCAGCTCTGCGCTGACACAGGTGACTACAGAGGCTTCTACGAAGCTTTGAAGGCAGTCTATGGACCCTCTCACCAAGTGTTGAGTCCTTTGCGCAGCACTGATGGCCAGGCACTCCTCACAGACAAGATGTCCATATTGAACCGCTGGGCTGAACACTTTCAAACCCTCTTCAGCGCTGATCGCACTGTTGATGACGCAGTGATCCACCAGATCCCACAGCAACCAGTGAAAGAAGAACTGGACGAAGCCCCAACCCTGGAAGAGGTAACTAAAGCCATAGAACAACTGAAGAGTGGGAAGGCTGCAGGCGTCGACGGTATTCCACCAGAATTATGGAAAAACGGGGGGCAAACACTGCACTGCAAGCTCCATGAATTTTTTTGTTTGCTGCTGGGAGCAGGGAAAGTTACCACAAAACCTTCGTAATGCAATCATAATCACCCTTTACAAAAACAAAGGGGAAAAATCAGATTGCTCCAACTACAGGGGGATAACTCTTCTCTCCATCGCTGGCAAAATCCTTGCAAGAGTTCTCCTCAACAGACTAGTACCTGCTGTTGCAGAACACCACCTCCCTGAGAGCCAGTGCGGCTTCAGAGCTAACAGGGGTACCACTGACATGGTCTTTGTGCTCAGACAACTTCAAGAAAAGTGCCGCAAACAGAACAAGGGACTGTTCATCACCTTCGTTGATTTAACCAAGGCATTTGACACTGTGAGCAGGAAGGGCCTGTGGCAGATCATGGAGCGTCTTGGCTGTCCCCCAAAGTTTCTCAACATGGTGATCCAGCTACATGAAGACCAGCGTGGCCAGGTCAGAAACAGCAACGACCTCTCAGAGCCTTTCCCAATCACAAACGGGGTGAAGCAGGGCTGCGTTCTTGCACCAACCCTCTTCACTATCTTCTTCAGCATGATGCTTCAGCGGGCCACAGAAGATCTTGATGACGAAGACGGAGTTTTCATACGCTACCGCACAGATGGCAGCCTATTCAACCTGCGGCGTCTTCAGGCCCACACCAAAACCCTGGAGCAACAAATTCGAGAGCTACTTTTTGCTGATGATGCTGCCCTTGTAGCCCACACAGAAACCGCCCTGCAGCATGTAACATCCTGTTTTGCAGAGGCAGCCCAGCTCTTCGGACTCGAAGTCAGCCTGAAGAAGACAGAGGTTCTCTACCAGCCCGCACCTCAGGTAGCGTACCACCCACCTCACATTACAATTGGTGAGACAGAACTGAAGACAGTCCAGCAGTTTACCTACCTGGGATGCACAATCTCCTCTGACGCAAAGATTGATAAAGATGTAGACAACAGACTGGCAAAGGCAAACAGTGCTTTTGGCAGACTCTACCACCGTGTCTGGAAAAACAAACACCTGAAGAAAGACACCAAGATCAGTGTCTACAGAGCCGTGGTACTGACCACCCTCCTGTACGGCTCTGAGTCATGGGTCACATACAGACACCACCTGCGAATTCTGGAACGCTTCCACCAACGCTGTCTCCGCTCCATCCTCGACATCCACTGGAGCGACTTCACCACGAATGCTGAGGTGCTGGAGCAAGCAGGGATCACCAGCATTGAGGCCATGTTGCTGAAAACGCAGCTACGCTGGGCAGGGCATGTCTCTAGAATGGAGGACCATCGCCTACCGAAGATGGTTCTCTACGGTGAACTTTCCACCGGACACCGCTACAGAGGCGCACCAAAGAAGAGATTTAAAGACTCTCTGAAGAAATCTCTGTCAGCCTGCCTCATAGACCATAACCAGTGGTCAGTTCTTGCTGCTGACCGGCAGGCCTGGCGACACACTGTGCATCAGTCGGTCTCCTCCTTTGAGGACAATCGCAGAGCGGCCCTTGAGGAGAGGCGAATGAGGAGGAAGAACCGCGTCCCCTCTACATCAACCCCAGAATCGACTTTCCCCTGCAGCCGCTGCGGCCGGGTTTGTTTGTCACGCATTGGACTGAACAGCCACCAGCGAGCCTGCACCAGACGTGGACAGTGCCCTTAATCTTCGTTCGCGAAGCCAAGCCATGATGATGATGATGAGACTAGTCAGAGTGAGAGAGAGAGCAGCAGAGCGGAGGAATAGAGTAGGAGAGGTCCATCCATAGGCATCCCCCAGGACCGAGTAAAAGAGATCAGCGAGGCCTTGGCTGCTGTCTTCTTTTGCCCGAGTCTTCTTTTGCCTGGTATGGTTGGTTGATGTGCGTTGTTTCTCTGTTTCCCTCCCTATCCTGCCTTTATTCTTGCTGTCGGGCTCTATCAATATATATATATATATATATATATATATATATATATATATATATATATATATATATATATATATATATATATATATGTATATATATATATATATATATATATATATATATATATATATGTATATATATATATATATATGCGTGTGTGTGTGTGTGTGTGTGTGTGTGTGTGTGTGTGTGTGTGTGTGTGTGTGTGTGTGTGTGTAGGCATATATAGGCATGTATAGGCATATATAGGCATATCATGTGTGTGTTGATGTATTGATATAGTATATATGTGTCTGTGTGTCTGTGTCTGTGTGTGTATATATCATATAATTATGTGTGTGTTTAATTTTTAATTTTTTATTTATTCTTTTATATTGAGGATAATGGAATAAGCACGCATGTGCTTTTTCACATCCAGTCCCCGTGTGTATGCAATTTTGTAAATCTTGTCATCTGTTCCCACCGGTACACGATGGCCTACTCTTACGAATAGCGGAACAGGATTTAACGTGTGTGCAAGATGTTCTGCGTGCGTTGGCACACGGGGCCACTGTTTATAGTTTCATCCGAAGGACTTTTAGGGAGAGTGGAGTCAGCACTGATGTTAGTTAACTCCAGGGGGAAAAATCCCCTCGACTGGGAATCGAGCCCGGGTCGTCAAATTGCCAGCGCAATGTTCTGACCACTAGGCTATCCCGCCCCTCCTCTGTGTGTGTGTGTGTGTGTGTGTGTGTGTGTGTGTGTGTGTGTGTGTGTGTGTGTGTGTGTGTGTCCGAGGTATATATAGATATGTATGTATGTATGTATGTATGTATGTATGTATGTATGTATGTATGTATGTATGTATGTATGTATGTATGTATGCATATATGTATGTACGTACGTACGTACGTACGTACTTACGTATGTATGTATGTATATGTGTATGTATGTATGTATGTATGTATGTATGTATGTATGTATGTATGTATGTATGTATGTATGTATGTATGTATGTCCCTCCCTACCTGTGTGTGTGCGCGCCTGTACATGCGCGCACGCGCACCCACGCGCGTGTACTTTTTATGAGACGCTTCAGTAAAACATATTTTTGTTGTTCCTTGAAATGTTTGCCAAATACCACGGTCATGACAATCGGGCCTTGCCATTAATCGTGCTAAACGAATCAGCCTGCTCATTTTATTTACATAGTTTTGCTAGAGTATTGTTCAGTTCTGTCTGTAATTTTCTAATTACTCTGGGGTCTGTTGTTTATCAGGTAAATCTTTTAATTAGCTCACAACACCTGTTGCAAGGGCTACGAATTGCTACAATGCTACTTGATGATTTATTCGCTATAAAAAAAAACTAACAACACGTTTGGGAAATTCTTCAGGGGGGGGAGGGGGAGGACCAAAACAAAGTAATTTAGATCACAACTCATTGTTTATTTATTTATTTATTTATTCATTCATTTATCTATCTATACTTCTTTATGTCACCGCAGATTTCTCTGCCTGAAATTCGGACAGCTGTCCCCAGGGAGAGCGCGCCGCCACAAGTGCAGCGCCTGCCCGTTATTTTTTTCCTTTTTCTGTCTGCAGCTGCGTTTGCTTCCTTATCAGAGTGGATTTTTTCTACAGCATTTTGCCAGGGACAACCTTCTTGTTGCCGTGGGTTCTTTTACGTGCGCTAAATAATTTGTAACACACGGGACCTCGGTTTATCGTCACATCCGAAAGACTAGCGCCCAGACCACCAATCATGATCTAATGGATGAGGAAAAAGTTTGGGGCTCAAACGGGATTCGAACCACCGCACACTCCGACCCGGACTTTTCACTTTCTAGACAGGCGCGTTACCTCTAGACCACCGATCCATATCCATTATTGCTATCGTTGTCTTCCTCCTCCTCTTTCTTCTTTGTTATCATCATCATCATTATTATCATCGTCGTCGTCTGATACTTTGTCATTGGAAGAACTAGTTTTTCTGGATGTATGGAGATTGCCACATAAAACTATAATGTGCATACTCTCTCTCTCTCTCTCTCTCTCTCTCTCTCTCTCTCTCTCTCTCTCTCTCTCTCTCTCTCTCTCTGTCTGTCTGTCTG
>CM060350.1:9807440-9809940 GCA_030674155.1 Stramonita haemastoma
AGAGAGAGAGAGAGAGAGAGAGAGAGAGAGAGTTATATATTGTTCGATGATAGATGTTCTCGATACATTTTCTTGAAAGAATAATGGCTTTTTAAATTTTTGAGAGGTTCTGGTAATGAATTCCATAGGGTACCTCCTGAATAATGTAGGCTTGATTTGAACAAATCTATTCGAG
Source organism: Stramonita haemastoma (assembly GCA_030674155.1). Taxonomy (NCBI): domain Eukaryota; kingdom Metazoa; phylum Mollusca; class Gastropoda; order Neogastropoda; family Muricidae; genus Stramonita; species Stramonita haemastoma. The sequence continues at coordinate 9,807,616 of CM060350.1, forward strand.
GCTTTGACAATGCAAGTTTGTGAGTATGTCGTTTACTATTAATTGGGAATAAATCAATAATGGTAGCAGGTACTATATGTGATATAATTCTATGCATTAGAATACCTTTGTTATATTTTAATTTGTTTTTCAGTGGTAGAATATCAAGTAATTTGTAATCTTCTGGAGTTAATGACGATGACTTAAGGAGGAGGATTTTTAGTGCTCGTCTGTAACTTTGAGTGAGTGGTTTTAATGTGTTTTCACTAGCACAGTCCCAAAGAGTGGATGCGTAATCTATAGCTGATTTTATGTGAGCGTGGAAAAATTGTTTCCGAGCATGAAAAGGAAGAAAATTTTTAATTTTAGATAACTGAAAAACCTTTGTTGACACTCGTTTGGATAGTTTACTAATATGATCAGACCATGATAAATTATTGTCTACAATAAGACCTAAGACTTTATGTGACTTGACTACTTCAATTTTGTCATCGTTTATATAAATAGATGGAATATTGTCATTTAAATTTTGGCGTTTCTGCCTAGTTGTTACAAGCATTTGTTTTGTCTTTTGTGAATTTAAGGACATGTGATTCGATTCAGTCCATCTAATTAGGTCGTTAGTACTCTCTTGTAGGTTCTTGTATAATAATGGAATATCTTGATGGCTACAGGAGATGGTAGTGTCATCAGCAAAGAGTTCACAAGTAGATCTAACATAAAGAGGCAAATCATTGATATAAAGTGAAAAAAGAATAGGACCTAGAATCGATCCCTGTGGTACACCAAATTTCTGTGGGAGAATGGTGGAATATTTATTGTTTATACATACAGTTTGATGACGACAATTGAGAAAAGATGCTATGAGTGCAAGAGTATTGGCAGAGAATCTATAAACGTTGAGTTTACGGAGAAGCAGAGTATGAGAAAGTGTATCAAAAGCCTTTGCAAAACCTACAAAGACTATTCCATTAAATTTGTTATCATTTATATTTGAAAGCCATTCATCGACGATTTTTATCAAGGAAGTGTGGCATGAATGCTTCTCACGAAATCCGGATTGACTAGGATGTAGAAGATCAAATTTTTTTATATGAGCAACAATATGACGTTTTATATGTTGCTCTAGAGGTTTAGAAAGGACTGATAGAATAGAAATAGGTCTGTAGTTGGAAGGCTCAGTCCTTTCACCTGATTTATATATAGGGAGTATTTTGCTTATTTTAAATGCTTTTGGAAAATAATTTTTGTCAATGCATAGATTAAATATGTATGTAAGTGAGTCAGTAAAATAAGATGCACAAAGTTTGATAATTTTCCCATCAAGGCCATCCATGCCTTTTGTATTAGTTTGTTTTAGTTTTACTAGACTATTATAAACTTCAAATATTGTTATAGGTGGTATTGATAGTTGTGTATGTATATTTTTGGTTTTGCAGAATTCACTCAGAGGCGATAAATCATTCGTGGTTGATTTGTCATTTTGAATTATCTTGTCCATTATATTTGCAAAATGGTGATTCAAGTCATCCACGGATAAGTTTTGCGTTGATAAGTTCGTGTTTGAAGTTAGCTTGTTGGTCAAAGAGTTTATTGCTTTCCATACAGATTTTGGATCTTTATTGGTACCTGCTAGATCTATGAAATATTTCTTTTTTGAAGCACGTAAAAGAGAGTTATATTTGTTCCTTTGTTTCTTATATTCATCATGTTTCTTAGAAGCTAGTAATGAGTCTCTAATATGTCTAGCTTCTTCTATATCTTTTGTTAACCATGGTGGTTTAGGATTATGTTTTATTCTTTTAGATTTTATTGGAGCATGTTTGTCATATATGGATTTGAAGGTATTGTACCAAAATTGCAAAGCCTCATCGGGGTCAGTATAATGGTAAACATTACACAGTTGAGATTGAGCTAAATCAAACAGAAATGCTTCTTTGTCAAACTTAGAAAAGCAACGATAAGTGATTGTTTTGTGTCCAGCTTTTGGAATTTTTGAGCCCTTTTTGAACCATGTTATACATACAGCTTTGTGATCACTACATCCAGTAATAGGTGCGCAAACCTCAACTATGTTTTGTTTATCAGTAACGTAAATGTGATCAATTAGAGTTTCAGAAGATGCGGTAATCCTGGTAGGATTCTGTATAAGTTGGGTTAGGCAGCAATTGTCACAAACTTGTTTCCACTTGGGTGTTTTTTTCAATAAGTCTATATTAAAGTCACCCATCACTAGGGTCTCTTTAGACTGTAAAATGACGTCATCCATCATGGAATTGAAAGAATCAAACCAGTGACTTCTTTCTGTAGGGTTCCTATATAGAAAACCTGCAAGTAATGGTTTGC
>CM060350.1:9819940-9829940 GCA_030674155.1 Stramonita haemastoma
ACCCGGGATCGATTCCGGTCGAGGAGATTTTTCTCCTGAAGTTAACATCAGTGCTGACTCCACTCTCCCCAAAAGTCTTTCGGATGAGACTTTAAACCGTGGCCCGTGTGCGAACGCACGCAGAACATCTTGCGCACACGTTAAATCCTATTCCGCTTTTCGTAAGAGTAGGCCATCGTGTGCCGGTGGGAACAGATGACATTTACAAAAGGGCATGCACACGGGGACTGGACGTAAAAAAGCACAAGAGTGCTTATCCCATTATCCTCGATATAAAAGAATAAAATCAAAATCAAAATCAAAACAAATCAAATCAAATCTCTCTGTCTGTCTGTCTATCTATCTATCTATCTATCTATCTATCTATCTATCTACCTATCTATCTATCTATCTGTCTGTCTGTCTGTCTGTCTGTCTCTCTCTGTGTCTTTTTATCTGTCTGTAGGTTTATCTGTCTGCCTGTCTGACTGCTTGTCTGTCTTCTGTCTGTATGTTTCTCTGGCTGTTTGTCTTTCTCTGTCTGTCGGTCACGTCTGTCTGTCTATCTGTTTATCTACTCAACGTTCCAAATTCTGGGTGGAGGCAGCTGCACTCGAATCCAGAAATGAATTAATGAATATTTAAAATAAAACATTTTTTGTGGTAGCTACAATCTGGATTGACAGGTATAAATAGGCCAACAAACAAAGCTTGCTTTCTTCTAATAGCTGCTTTTTTTTTTAATCCAGAATTTATATATAAAAATGTGTCATGTTGCTGTTCTCAGCCTCTTTCAATCCACCATTTATTGTTTGATTGCCCAATTCTTATTGTCCTGTTTAGAAGAAGAGGACTAGATATTAAAAAAAGATATGCCACTGTTCGAGAAGTTTTATATGACTCTCAGCAGTTCATAACATCAGTTGCTGAGGTTATATATTCTTCTCCAGTAAGACCTCTACTGTAGTTATATATATATATATAGAGAGAGAGGGGAGAGAGGAGGAGAGAGAGAGAGAGAGAGAGAGAGGAGGAGAGAGAGGGGAGAGAAGTAGATTAGTAGATAATAGATATATAGTATAGATATAGATATTATAGAAGAGAGAGTATATAGAGATAGAGAGAGAGAGAGAGAGAGGAGAGTTTGAATGCGGGTGTGTCTATATCACCAAGTAGTGAAGGACATTAAACAAAATAAAACAAACAACAACAACAAAAGAAATATATATATAATATATATATATATGTGTGTGTGTTTGTGTGCGTGCGTGTGTGCATGTGTGTGTGCGTGCGTGCGTGTTATGCGTGCGTGTGTGTATGTGCGTGCGCGCGCGCCTGTGTGTATGTGTGCGTGAGAGAGAGATTTGATTTGATTTGATTTGATTTGATTTATTCTTTTATATCGAGGATAATAGAATAAGCACTCGTGCTTTTTTTCATCCAGTCCCCGTGTGTATGCAGTTGTGTAAATATTGTCATCTGTTCCCACCGTCACACAATGGCCTACTCTTACGAAAAGCGGAACAGGATTTAACGTGTGCGCAAGATGTTCTGCGTGCGTTCGCAAACGGGGCCTCGGTTTAAAGTCTCATCCAAAGGACTGAGAGAGAGAGAGAGAGAGACAAGGCAAGGCAAGGCAAGGCAAAGTCTTTTATTCGAGGATAATAGATAAGCACTCATGTGCTTTTTTACATCCAGTCCCCGCCCTTTTCAGGGATACATCAAGTTAAAAATATACTAAACAATAGAGAGAGAGAGAGAGAGAGAGAGAGAGAGAGAGAGAGAGAGAGAAAAGAGAGAGAGAGAGAGAGAGAGAGAGAGAGAGAGAGATGAATGACTAAATAAATAAATAAATAAATACAGTAAAAACAAATGTGTTGTTTTGGCAGCTACCCCTTAAGGCGGAAGGAGGGGAATACACAGAGGATCCGAAGCTGACAGCCATCCGTCAGAAAAGAGGGATTCTCTTTGATGATGAAGTGGACATCAGACCGGGTAAAATCCCCAACTATGAACAACAGGTAGATCTGTCTGTCTGTCTGTTTGTGTGTCTGTCTATCCTGTATGTCTGTTTGTCTGTCTGTCTGTCAGAAAAGAGGGATTCTCTTTGACGATGAAGTGGACATCAGACCGGGGAAAATCCCCAACTATGAACAACAGGTAGATCTGTCTGTCTGTCTGTCTGTCTGTGTGTCTGTCTATCCTGTATGTCTGTTTGTCTGTCTGTCTGTCAGAAAAGAGGGATTCTCTTTGACGATGAAGTAGACATCAGACCCGGCAAAATCCCCAACTATGAACAACAGGTAGATCTGTCTGTCTGTCTGTCTGTCTGTCTGCCTGTCTGTCGTCAGAAAAGAGGGATTCTCTTTGACGATGAAGTAGACATCAGACCCGGCAAAATCCCCAACTATGAACAACAGGTAGATCTGTCTGTCCGTCTGTCAGAAAAGAGGGATTCTCTTTGACGATGAAGGGGACATCAGACCCGGCAAAATCCCCAACTATGAGCAACAGGTAGATCTGTCTGTATGCCTGTCTGTCTGTCTGTCTGTCAGAAAAGAGGGATTCTCTTTGACGATGAAGGGGACATCAGACCCGGCAAAATCCCCAACTATGAGCAACAGGTAGATCTGTCTGTATGCCTGTCTGTCTGTCTGTCTGTCAGAAAAGAGGGATTCTCTTTGACGATGAAGGGGACATCAGACCCGGCAAAATCCCCAACTATGAACAACAGGTAGATCTGTCTGTCTGTCCTGTCCTGTCTGTCTGCCTGCCTGCCTGCCTGTCTGTCTGTCTGCCTGTCTGTCTGTCTCTTTTGATGACGTATACATCAGCCCTGACAAAATCTCCAACTATGAACAACAAGTCTGTCTGTATGCCTGTCTGTTTGTCTGTCAGTCTCTCTGTCTGTCTGCATGTCTGTTTATCTGTCTGTCTGTCTGCTTGTCCGTCTGCTTGTCCGCCTACCTGTCCGTCTGTCTGTCCTGTACACCCGGGTCCGCTTTTCGAAAGAGTAGGCCATAATGTTCCAGTGATAACAAAATGACAAAATTTACAAAACTGCATACACACGAGGACTGGATGTAATAAAAAAAAAAAATTAAAAAGCCTCATGAGCGCTTATTCCATTACCCTCGAACTTAAAAACTTTTTTTTTTAACCTGACAAAGTGAACCTACATTATGGTTACAGGTGAAGAATTTTCTGACGGAACATCTTCATGCAGACGAAAAAATATATATAATTAATCTGACAATACATTCGTGGTTACAGGTGTTATTGGGGAAAATGTAGTGGAGGAAAAACAAGTGCGGGTACCAACTTCTCAATCATTTTGAAAATGACTTCTCCAAGATTCAATTAAAAAAAAAATGAAATGAAAATTAAATTCTAGGGAATAATGTCTTTCAGTGGCAGCATTGTAGGCATGTTTGAGTAAGAACCATGCCTCTGGTCTAACCTGACTCGAGTTTTGGCTCCTGGGTGAGCCCTCATCAGAGGTCCTGGCAGTGCTTGAAACTCCACCTGCCGTGGTACCTTACAGCAAGACACTTTTCAGAATTTAAAAGTGTCAATTACATCCACAAGAATAATAAAATTTGATTTTCCTGAGGCCTTTTGAAGCTGCCCTCAAAAGACGATGATAAAAAAGAGAAAGAAAATATGCTTAGAATATATTTTGAAAAAAATCTATGGTTCCAGGTGAAGAATTTTCTGACGGAACATCTTCACGCAGATGAAGAAATAAAAGATTTTTTTTTTAATCTGACAATACATTATGGTTACAGGTTAAAAAAAATAAAAAAAAAATTCTGACGGAACATCACGCAGACGAAGAAATAAAAGGTTGTTGTTGTTGTTTTTTATCTGACAATACATTATGGTTCCAGGTGAAGAATTTTTTGACGGAACATCTTCACGGGGACAAAGAAATAAAAGATTTTATTATTTTTAATCTGAGAATACATTTATGGTTCCAGGTGAAGAATTTTCTGACGGAACATCTTCATGCAGATGAAGAAATTCGATACTGTCTGGACGGCAGTGGTTACTTTGATGTACGGGACCCTGAGGACAAGTGGATCCGCATAGAATTGAACCCCGGGGACCTCATCATTGTGCCCTCAGGGCTTTACCACCGCTTCACGCTGGATAAGAACGTGAGCTGTTGTTGTTGTTGGTGGTGGTGGTGGTGGTGGTGGTTGTGCCGTGGTGGTGGTGTCGTTGGTGGTGGTGGTGTTGTCGAAGTGTTGTTGTTGACTGTTCCAAGACTTAATCAACACACCTGAAAGTTCTTTTTCCTTTTGTTTTTGCAATTCCTCTTCTTCTTCTTCTTCTTCGCAATTCTTCTTATTCTCCGCAATTCTTCCTCTTCGCAATTCTTCTTCGCAAGTCTTCTTCTTCTTCAGAATTCTTCTTCAGAATTCTTCGTCTTCTTCGCAATTCTTCTTCCTCTTCAGAATTCTTCGTCTTCTTCGCAATTCTTCTTCTTCGCAATTCTTCTTCTTCTTTGCTATTCTTCTTTGTTGAACGCTCAGACAGCAACTATTGTAGCCTTGTCATATGAACAAAAAAATGCGTTGTGCTGCCGTTAAGCGCCTTACAAGTCAGGCCCAGCACATCCCGCTTCGGGATGGGACATAACTGTTTATATCTAAGTCTTTCTAGTTGGGGGGGAGGGGGAGGGGGAGGGCGGGAGAAAGAATCAAGAAGGCCGAAAATCGACAAGAAGGGGGTGACAGGAAGAAAACAAACAAGGCAGAAACAAAGAGAAGGATAGAAAAGAGGGAATTCCTGGCACAGAATTTCTAGAAGGTGGGCATGCTTTTTATACTGACAAGCATTTCCCAATGGGGTAGGCTACACACTGCCCAAAATATGTAATGCTTTGTCCCCACGAATCGAGTTCTGTAAGTTTTACACGTGCCTGCATGTATATTATCATTCTTTTGGTGGTGTGTGTGTGTGTGTGGTGTGTGGTGGTGTGTGTGTGTGTGTGTGGTCTGTGTGTGTTGTGTTGTGTGTGTGTGTGTGTGTGTGTTGTGTGTGTGTGTGTGTGTGTGTGTGTGTGTGTGTGGGTGTGTTGGTGTGTGGTGTGTGTGGTGTGTGTGTGTGTGTGTGTGTGTGTGTGTGTGTGTGTGTGTGGTGTGTGTGTGTGTGTTGTGTGTGTGTCTGTGTTCAATTTAACAAATGTTGACATTCAATTACATCAGTGTGTGTGTGTGTGTGCGCGCGCGCGCACGTGTGTGTGTGTGTGTGTGTGTGTGTGTGTGTGTGTGTGTGTGTGTGTGTGTGTGTGTGTGTGTGTGTGTGTGCGTGCGTGAATGCATGCGTGCCTGCCTACCTACCTACTTACCTACCTACCTACCCGCCTACCTACCTACCCGCCTACCTACCTACCGGCTTCCTACCTACCTACCTACCTACTTACCTACCTGCCTACCTATCTACCTACCTGCCTACCTACCTACCTACTTACCTACCTACCTGCCTACCTACCTACCTACCTACTTACCTACCTGCCTACCTACCTACCTACCTGCCTGCATAGGCCTACATGTATGCGTGCGTGCCTGTCCGTCCGTCCGTCCTTTATTTATTTTTATTCTTTTCTATCGAGGATAATGGGATAAGCACTCGTGTGCTTTTTTTCATCCAGTCCCCGTGTGTATGCAGTTGTGTAAATATTGTCATCTGTTCCCATCGGCACACAATGGCCTACTTTTACGAAAAGCGGAACAGGATTTAACGTGTGCGTCTGTTTGTGTGTATGTGACTGCAGAACTACCTGAAAGCCAAGAGATACTACAGGGACGGACCTCACAACATTCCCCACAACAGACCAGCAGACGACCATCCAGCCAGACTGGAGTACAAACGACGCTTTCTGCCTTCCCCCGCCAATCAGGGATGCTAGACTCCACTCCACCAAAGCTGTGCCTTCCAAATCGCTAAAGAACCCTTTTTTTTTCTCTCCCGAAGTCAGAATGCGGCTACCTAAATGATTTGTTGGTAGGGGGGGGAGGTGGTGGGAGAGGGGGGGGGGCGGTTGCGTATATATATATACAAAGTTTGGCTTTGGTGAATCTTTGCAGCTCTAGTGTCGTTTCGTTTTTTTTCTCTTTTTTCCTCTTTTTTTTTCTCCTTTGTCTTTTTCCCTTTTTTTTTTTTTTTTTTTGGGGGGGAGGGGAAGGGGGAGGGAATTGGGGTTTTTTGTTTTGTTGTTTGGGGTTAGGTTTGGGTTTTTGGGGGGAGGAGGGGGGGGGGTGTTGTTGCTGTTACTGTTTTTGTTGTTGTCTGTTGGGGTTTTTTGTTTCGTTTTCGTTTTGTTTTTTAGAGGGGGGGGGGGGGGGAGGGGGTTTTTCTTTTCCTAATATTTTCAGTCTCAACACTTTATGTAGTTATCTAATTGTTCGTCGCTTGGTGATTATGATGTGTTGTTATTGTTCAACTGCAGCCTATTAGTTTATCATTTTTGTGCATCCCGTTTCTAGACTTCTTCTCTTTATCGGCTGATCTTCATTGATTGTACTCAGACTTTATGGCTGCTTGCCGCTATGTGTGTTGGTTGAATAAATATTTTGTTCTTTTTTTTATTTTTGGGTTAATTCAATAAAGATGATATCCAGATTTACCAGACTTTTCTTTTGGGGGATATTCTTTCAATGTGGTGGTTATAATTATAGGGTTCGTCTCCTCTGTAAGGGGGAGGGGATAGCTCAGTGGTCAGAGCGCTCGCTTTCCCCCAGCTAAGGTTAAGCAGCGTCGAGCGTGGTTACCAGTTGGATGGGTGACCGTTTGTGCGCCTTGGCTTCAGTACAGTTCACCCAGCTGTAAATGGGTACCTGCCCTCTTTAAGGTCAGGGAAGGTAAAGCAGCGAGGGAGAGGAGATGGGCGCCGTTGCCCTCAATATGCTGGCCCTTAGAGAAGCCGAGGTCTCTGATGCCTCGCTTCCCTACGACTACACAGGTTATGGAACACCTTGACCTTTTTATCTCTGTATGGATGGATGGATGGTTGGTAATTTAACCACCTAAACTCCTCCCACACCCCGACCCCCCCCCCCCCCCCCCCCCTCCTTTGGGATGCTAGGGACCTGTCAGTATAAATAGCACCCCCACCTTCTGGAAATTCAGTTGATAGAAATTTCCTCTTTTCTTTGTCTCTTCTTTGTTTCTGCCTTGTTCTCTTTTTTTTTTTTTCTTGACATTTTCGTCTTGTCTTTTTTCTTCCGCTTTCTTGGTCCATTCTCCTGCTTCTTTTTTTACCCAGAAAAAAATTAAATGATTATTCTCACCCACACACTTAAGTTGACCAAACTGCATACACACGCGGATTTTTTTTTTAAGCACACGAGTGCTTACCCCATTATCCTCGATATAAAAGTATTTTAAAGAACAATAATAATGATGATAATAATGATGATGATAATAATAATAATAATAATAATAATAATAATAATAATAATAATAATAATGTGATGGTACCGAGAGGTAAGGAAAAGACAGGTTAGGGAAAGAGTGGAACGACAATTCTCAAGCAACGAACCTCAACAATTGGGCAACAGAAGATTCGGGGTAGACGGTAGCTGGCTGGTCATTCTTTCGAACCTCAACAATTGGGCAACAGAAGATTCGGGGTAGACGGTAGCTGGCTGGTCATTCTTTATTCGTTACTCAGCATTCAGGTACAGGTGAAGACCAATGTAGTGAAGACCGTTTGAAGACGAAATCTCTAACTTAACGATACTTATTTAAAAATACAAAGTGTCTCACAATTTACAGGTGAGTCCAAAAATATAATACTACGCAGCCACAAGATTGCATGGAATATAATCTAATCAAGTCTGCTGTCAGCCAAGTCTAGCACACTACATCTAGCATACAATGTTATTTACAAAATCTCTTACACACACACACACACACACACACACACACACACACACACACACACACACACATGCATGCACACACACGTGCATACACACATGGGAGATAATCCCTGTTGCGCTGTCTCACACGCTAGATCTACCGCACCGGGTACTAGATCTACTGCACCTGGCTGCATCTCCCCCCTCCAAACTCCGTCAGCGTCTGCGCTGACAAACATCAATGCTATCTAGACAAACCTATGAAATTCAACATACTACTAGAAACATTTCCTCTGCCGATTAAGCAAACCGACACTATTAAATCTAACTCTTTACTTCCAAAATAAAATGAGCCACATTTTTATGCTTCTATGATAAATGTTATTTCAACATTATAATCATAAAAACAAACATTGGTATTAAACACTTCAAAAACAAAATATCCAACACAATACACAGCTTAGGCATTTAGGATCCATGTCATGTTAACAATTAGAGTCGTAAAATACACAATGCTCTCATCTCCAGTGCTTGCAATGCTACAATCCAGTGAAGATCCGTTATATAAACAGGATTCTTCAAAGATTTTTGCATTAACAATAGCTACAGGCGACTACAGAAAATTTGTATTTGGACAAATTTCTTCTGCGAGTCAGAACAAGTAAAGCCATCACTGACAACAGAGGAATTGCTATTTAAGCAAAACACCTTAAGAGTCATACATTTTGGTTTTTCAGACTTCTGAATGAATGACAGGCAGTAGGAACTTGTTATTTAAAGACTGTTATTCAATACTTAGAAACATGCTACGTTCAATATTTCTATTATAAAAAACAACAACAACAACAACAACAAAAAACAGCTTTGTGTTTTAACAATATCACAAAAACTTTTAACATGCTTATGAAAAATTAAATGAATGTCTTTTTTTCGGGATAGATTTCTGTTAACCGCCAATTATAATCAGCTATTTACATACCGAAATAGATCCGTCTTTGGCTCCTCCCTTCAAGGCCAGTTGCGAAGAACGTCTCGGGGCTGGGACTGGAGGAGCAACACACATGCCCACAGGTTCAATGTCACTGACTGACTCTGACTTTCTGGTAGCACACACGAGTTCATCGTCACTGTCCGCCTCGCTATCAGAGTCGGCCGAAGATGGGAGTAGGCTGGTGCTGCGGCTCGTCCAGCTCTACAGGTGTCGTTACAGGTAGAAGGTCCTTACGATGTACAGTCCTTTCCTTTCGGCGCCACCTGCCACTGGCTGCACACGGTACACATGCAGCCCATCGAAAGGGCGATCTTGCTTCCCGAAGTCCTAGATCTAGTTTCTGCCCGCCACACGGTTGCGATGGTAGACGCGTTCACCAACGTGCAGGGCGTGATCCAGGCTCTCTTGTCGGTGAACCTCTCCGTTTAGCCGGCAGTCTCCTTCAACTGCTGGTAGGCTTTCCAGGGAACAGGTTCAGGACCACCTTTCTGTCGTGGAGCACCATGGTTGGAGGTTAGTCTGGAGAGGGCGTCTGCAGGGTTCGGATTTCCTGGTGAGTGTTGCTCTGCTTCCCCCAGCGGTGCTGGTCGACGTCGAGGTGGACACCTAGGTGGTTGTCTCGCTGGTTTTCGTCTTCGTCGTCTCCGGCGGCGTTTCTGTGGCACCATGTCCTGTACTGTAGTACGTGGCCCCTCGGCTGGCCTGGCCTGCCACTTTTAATGACTGTCAGGCTGTTGACAACTGCCTGCCTACATCGTCCTTCGTCTCTTGCACTTTTGAAATGGCGTCGCTTAGTCCAGCATTTGTCCTCTCTGTGGCCCCTTTTTTTTTTTTTACGACACCAGTAGCAGAATGGAATGTCTGGTTTAGGGTACTGCAGGTTGGTTGAGCAGCTGCAAATATGGAGAGGTGCAGCATGGTGTGACAACGTTATTCGCCTCTAAGGTGGTGATCAAGGCCTCCAGGCGATCCAAGATTCCTGGATCTGTCACAGCTATCTGCTGTGCAGTCATGCTCTGGCCATTGTCTTCCAACCAGCGTTGGGCTTCTCTGGTTAGCTCCTGGAACATACACCCTGGACTTCCCCTCAGAAAGTGTTTCAGCTCTCTCTCCTCAAAGAGGTGTGACGTAATCCATTAATGAAGACATCACAAAGCAC
>CM060350.1:9834940-9862440 GCA_030674155.1 Stramonita haemastoma
TAATACTTGCTATTGTAAAGATCACTAATCCTTGCCGTCTTGTGGTTTTAAACGTAAAGTTGTTTCCAGCTTAGAAAGACTTGCAGACGATGTCTAGGCCTAGCTTGTGTTTTGCACTTGCGACAGAAAGTAGGTCATAGGTGTACAGTGACACCGTCGGGGTATGCATAGGCCCTACTGCCATGCATCGTTGATTTTGTTTTTGTGCATGCACTGCTGTAGACGAGTACACAGAGTAGGAAAATTCTTAGATAGGAGTGGCTGTAACCAGAGAGGCACTCACAACAAAAAAACTGGAACAAAAACAAAAACAAAAAAAAACAAAAAACAAACAAAAAACACACACAAAAAAAACCCTCTGGGTAGAGAGCTATTAAAGCCATTGTAAAAATAATTCTTAAAATTCATTTAAATTTATCACACATCATTTATATATTTCTGCTTTATGTAACAATTCGGTCATATCAGTATGAGAAGAAAATTGCTATCTGATGTGTCTAACACCCCTTTTCCATTCTTAGCAGGCACACAACACACACACACACACACACACACACACACACACACACACACACACACACACACACACACACACTGTGTGTGTGTGTGTGTGTGTGTGTGTGTGTGTGTGTGTGTGTGTGTGTGTGTGTGTGTGTGGCCTAATACTGTAAATCAGCTTGCAAGTTCCCCACCACATGCAGTTTGATTTTTTTACTCATTTTTTATTCATTATAATAATATCATGTTAGTTTTTATTCATTATAACAATATCAAAGTTATCATGTTATTTTTCTGTGATTTAAGAATTATTGAACTCCTATTTTGTAAATGTGACTTTTCTTCAATTGTGTAATAGATATAAATAAAAATTGTTCAATAATAAACTTTAAAATCAGAGAACATTGTCAAACTTCGCTGTTGTCTAGCTTATTTCCATTTGATAAAATTTAAATTTTAACCTTCAGATGTTGCAATTGACATTTGACGGTTTGTAGACCTGTGCTTGCAATTTTTTGGTAATTTTAAATGTTCTTACAACCAATGATGAAGTATACATGTAGATGGCCAGTATACTGAGTATATATATCATTTGTTTATAAATTTATTTATTTATTCTTTAGTTTTATATCGATGATAATGGACCAACCACTTACGTGCTTCTTTACATCCAGGCCCTGTGTGTATGCAGTTTTGTAAATTTTGCCATTGGTTCCCACTTGAACAAGTTGAAGGAAGCAGTCAGCCATTATAGAATGTAACCTCATATGGCCTTTGAAATTGGCTGTGACTTGTGGCCAAATTGGCATGATCAATTAAGATATTGATGACCAGTTGACTCAGATATTGAATCTATGTGTGTGCAGACAAGGTGTTGCCCTGTATGAATGCAAATCGCGGTTGCAGTGTTAATTAAAGTCCTTCTTGAATAGGATTTATAATAGGGTCATGCGTTATTGATTTATATTTGTGTGTGTGTGTGTGTGTGTGTGTGTGAGTGTTTGTGTGTGTGTGTGAGTGTGTATGTGTGTGTGTGTGTGTGTGTATGTGTGTGTGTGTGTGTGTGGTGGTGCGTGGTGAGTGAGTGAGTGAATGTATGTGTTTCATTGTTTGTGTGTTTCAGTTGCTTTGACAATTGCAGTAACTGAGCAGTATCTTTAAATTTAACACGCCAACAGGCTTCTAGAAATCTGTGTGGTTCTGACATCATGAATCTCTTGCAGTTTTAATGGATTCTCAATACTTAGGACTTATTCCCCTGGAGTTAATTAATACCAGTGTCAACTCCACTTCCTCCAAAAGTCCTTCGGATGAGACTATAAACCAAGGTCCCATGTGCTAATACATGCACTGATGCAGAATGTCTTGCACACCCATTCCGCTTTTCGGAAGAGTAGGCCATTTGTGTGCCAGTTGGTAACCCAGAGTACTACCTGCCACATGTAGGGAGTAAACCCAACCCATAAACTCCGACTTGGAGAAGGATGGGCTCTTCCAGGTTCAATTTGCCCAGGACACACCCATGAAGAAGACAGACAATCTTCATACTGGATTGTACTTAGAAGGAAGATAAGGTGAGCGAGCATGTGTGCCTGGCCTGATTTCGTGATGGAATGTGACATCTAGGGGCAGTTTGTGTTCAGAGAATTAATTAATTAGTTAATTTATTTATTCTTTTATTTTGAGGATAATGGAATAAGCAATCATGTGCTTTTTTTTTTACATCCAGTCCCCGTGTGCATGCAGTTTTATAAAGTATGTCAAACCAAATGAAATCTTTTTTTTTTTTCCACATGGTACATTGAATAAGCATCAAATTACATTTTTTCATCAAGCCATCTATGTAGGTGTGTATGTGTGTGTGTGTGTGTGTGTGTGTATGTATGTATCTTCAGTTTAACGTCTATTCACATTTAGTGATTTTAGACCAGTGAGTGTGTGCTGCGTGCCTTCTTTATCACTCATTTGAGCGCCACACACTTGCATCATAGCATGCTGACATTGATGAATCCCGGAATGCAAGAGGGTTGAATCTCTGTGTGTGTGTCTCAGGTCCCTCTGGAGGAAGGGGACAGGGGCAAAGCGGGGACCCAGATGGAGAAGATCTGCACGGAGCGAGGCTACACCTATGAAGACATTGTCGACATCCAGCCCACCAAGCTCCCCAACTATGAGGAGAAGGTATGGTGAGAATTGAAACTCCTGCAGCCTTTGACTTTGACGGTTAGATCACTCTATGGTGCTTTAATCTTGTTCTTTGTGCTAAAACCCCAAATCATCAAGTTAAAATTTTGTGATAGTATTATACGACTACTACTTTTTCAAAACGCTCAAGACACACACACACACATAAACACACACACACATACTCCCAGTGAGTGAGTGAGTGAGTGAGTGAGTGAGTGATGAGTGAGTGAGTGAGTGAGTGATGAGTGAGTGAGTGAGTGAGTGAGTGAGTGAGTGAGTGAGGAGTGAGTGAGTGAGTGAGAGATGAGAGAGAGGAGAGAGAGAGAGAGAGAGAGAGAGAGAGAGAGGGAGGAGAGAGGAGGAGAGAGGAGTGTGGGAGTGAGTGAGTGAGTGAGTGAGTGAGTGAGTGTGTGGTGTGTGTGTGTTGTGTGCTGTGAGAGAGAGAGAGAGAGAGAGAGAGTGAGTCAGAGCGAGAGAGAGACAGACAGACAGAGAAAGACAGATACAGAGAGACAGACAGAGACAGAGTGTGTGTCGTAAGAGTAGGCCATCGTGTGCCGGTGGGAACAGATGACAATATTTACAAAAACTGCATACACACGGGGACTGGATGAGAAAAAGCACATGATTGCTTATTCTGTTATCCTTGATATAAAAGAATAAATAAATAAATAAAATATTTCACTCACTCACTCACTCACTCACTCACTCACACCCCACATACACATTCTCAATCTCAGTCACAGGCGTATTATCTCTCACACACACACACAACACACACCACTTTCTCTCTGTCTCTCTCTGTCTCTCTCTGTCTCTCTCTGTCTCTCTCTGTCTCTCTCTTCTCTCTCTCTCTCTCTCTCTCTCTCTCTCTCTCTCTCCCCCTCCTTCCCTCTCTCCCTCCCTCTAGCTCTCTCTCTCCCCTTCCCTCCCTCCCTTCCTCCCTTCCTTCCTCCCTCCCTCAGTCACAGTCAGTTCTAGATTGGTACCAGTCTATTCTAGATCACCCTTTCAAGATCATTTATTGTCTGTCTGTGTCTGCGTGTGTGTGTCACGCCAACAGCTGAAGCACTTTTTCGAGGAGCACCTTCACGCTGACGAGGAGATTCGCTACTGCATGGAGGGCAGCGGCTATTTCGACGTGCGCGACGGTCACGACCAGTGGATCCGCATCCAGCTGACACCCGGGGATCTGATCATCCTGCCTGCCGGGATCTACCATCGCTTCACCCTGGACATGGATGTGAGTGGATCCCCTTTGTGTGTGTGTGTGTGTATGTGGGGGGGTGGGCAGGGGGGGGGGGGGTTGTGTTGTGTGTGTGTTGGGGTGGATGGGAGTGTTGTGTGTTGTGCGTGTGAGTGTTAGTTGTATAGTCTTAGCAAATTCAAATGTACGCACACACACACACACACACACACACACACACACACAACACACACACACACACACACACACACACACACACACACAGAGGCTTATTCCCCTGGAGTTAACATCAGTGCTGACTCTGTCTGTGTGTGTGTTGTGTGTGTGTTAGTTAGTGTTAGTTGTATAGTTTTAGCAAATTCAAATGCACATGCACACACACACACACACACACACACAGGCTTATTCTCCTGGAGTTAACATCAGTGCTGACTCTACTCCCCCCAAAAGTCTTTCGGATGAGACTATAAACTCGAGGCCCGCGTGCGAACGCACGCAGAACATCTTACGCACACGTTAAATCCTGTTCCGCTTTTCGTAAGAGTAGGCCACTGCGTGCCGGGTGGGAACAGAGGACAATATTTGTAACACAACTGCATACACACGGGGGACTGGATTGAAAAAAAAGCGCATGAGTGCTTATTCCGTTATCCTCGATATGAAAGAAAAAAAAAAATTTGAAAAATATAAAATTAAATTAAATGATGATGATGATGATGATAATAATAATAATAATACTAAGACATGGACAACAACATGGTTCTGTTCATTTACCAGAACTACATTAAGGCCAGACGTCTCTTTGTGGGGGATCCCATTTGGACGCCGCACAACCGACCGGCCGACCAACACCCAGCTCGTGTGAACTACCTGACCCACCACCACCCCAGCCAGAGTCTGGTGTCCTAGTGCAGCTAGCTGCCTTCCGTCTTCGGGCTGGTCCTCAGCCTGATCAGCAGTGCATCTTTTTCTCCAGGGGGAATTTTTTTTTGGTTGGGGGGGGGGGGGGGGGTCATTTTTTTTTCCTTCACCTTTTTTTTTTTTTTTCAACTTTTTTTTTCTTCAACTTTTTTTTTTTTTTTTTTTTTTAAAGGCTAAAGGTTAGAATTTGAAAGATGAAAAAACAGGGGGGATTTTGATTCTTAACAATTTTTTTTTTTTTTTTTTTAAAGGGGTGGAGAGAAAACAGAAGAAAAGAAATTAAGGATGACCGATCTTAATTTTAATAACAAGGGGTGGAGAGAAATAGAAAAAAGGAATTATGGATGACCTTGACCCCAGTTTTATGGCTTTTGTCTCAGGACTTTTCGTAATCATGGTAATGATTTTTTTTTGGGGGGGGGGGGTGATTTTCAGCTTCTCTGGAGTTTATACATGTGGTGTCAGTTAAAATGTTTTGTTTGGGTTTTTTTTTTCTTCTCAATTTGCTAAAATGATTATTATTCAGTGTAATCGTTATTACTCTAAAACAGTATTCTTTTTTTTTGTGGGTATTTTTAGTTGTATCTAAGATAATTTTATATCAAACCTTCTTGTAATCTTTCTCTCTCTCTCTTTTTTTTTTAAAAATTTGATTTTAAACTCTGCTAACCTGTTGTATTAGTTCGTACGGTGACTAGTGCTTTGAGGTTCACCTATGGTAAGATTTTTGCAAAAGCAACCATATCCCTCCCCTCTCCCCCCCCCCTCCCCCTTCCGAACCACCATTTAGGTAGCCGTATTCCAACTTCGGGAGTGTATTAGTTAAGATTTGTTCAGTATAGCAGAGACAGGCACATGCTCAATGTTTAGCATGTTAGAAATTTTGCTCTGTAGGAATAAAATCTTTTTTTTTTTTTTTTTTTTTTTAAAAGTATTGATGTATAAAAAAAATCTGCCTTTTTTAAAAAAATTTTTTTTTTTTTCTCTCTCTCTCTCTCTCTCTCTCTCTCTCTCTCTCTCTCTCTCCCAAAAGCATGGTATACCATATAATCAGATTTGCGTGTAACCAGGTTTTTGTGCTTATGTCTTTTTTTGTTTGGTTTGGTTTTATTTTGTTTGTTTTTTTTTTTGCTATGTGTGCTTTTATGAACGGGACTGCTTTCTCCTAGTGGATTGCAACAGTTGGACTAGGCAGCTTTGTTAATCCAGAAAATTGGATATATATATAACACACACACACACGCACACAAACACACGCACACACACACACACACACACACTGGCTTGGATGTTATGCAGAAAGCTAAATTAGACTGGCATAAACTGTAACAGATCAAAGATTAGATTTTTTTGGTTTTTGTGTCTTCAACAGCTTCATGATTATCATTCTTTATTAATATTATTGTTATTATTATGGTTGTTTTCAGTTGTATAGCACTATTTTTCAGTTATCGTTATTAGCATCGTCATTAAACAAGAATCATTACCGGTCTAAAATTTGAACAATTTTAGCAGCATGTTATGTTCACGGTTCTCTAACTATGCAATATTTGATGAAACCAGCAGCAACACATGCTCAATGCAAAAGTTGGACAAGAACACAGGACTTAAAAAAAAAAAAAAAAAAAATTTTTATATATATATCAGATTTCATGTCATTTTGCCATAGCTTTGCCCGTGTTGAAAATGGCCTACTTTCTCTGTCTGACGCGTCTGTAGCAGCTGGTTGCTGTCTGTAAATGTATATCATTGTGTCATAATGAAACATGTGACACTCCACCACAAAATGAGTCAGTCGCTTTGCACCTGACCCACTTTTTCTGCTAAGAGCCATTTTAAGTAGGTGGGGGTCAGGTTGTCGATTTTGAGATTTGGATTGATTGTAAACTTATAAGCTTTCTTTTGATCTTGTGCTGAAGTTTCAAGGCATAATTTGTTTCCTTTCACTTTCAAAAAACTTGTTTCGAAAACACCCAAGCCCTCATTCCGACCACCTGTTACGATGCAAAACTTGTGGAATTCTCAATTTGTCTCTTACTGCAGTCTTACATTTCAGTTTGTAATAAATAGAATTGGGCAATTTTCAATCTGTTGGGTTTTTTTGGTATTGTAGAACTTTTTATTGCAGGGAAATAACATAGTTGGGCGATTTCAATCTGTTGGGTTTTGGTATAGAACTTTTCATTGCAGGAATACATAACTGGACGATTTTCAATTGTTGGGGTTTTTTTTGGTAGTGTAGAAACCTTTTTATGCAGGGAATATGTTGATGAACATCGACTTCGTTTCGATACGACTCACTATGGTGGAGGGTCACAAATATTTCTGGAGCGGAGGAGGAAGTGATAAATGCAGTTACAGAGGACGTGCGGAGTAAGACGTTCGCCTGCCAATATGTAAACCGCGAGTTTCTGGGTTCTACCCAGCTCGCCCTTCTTCCCAGTTTGACGAAAAAATCGAACTGAATGTCAAGTCATTCGGATGAGACTATAAACCGAGGTCCCGTGTGCGAACGCACGCAGAACATCTTGCGCACACGTTAAAATCCCGTTCCACCTTTCAGGAAGAGCAGGCCATCGTGTGCCGGTAGGAGCGGATGACAAAGTTAATATATATAAAAACCGGCATGCACACAGGTGTCGTGTTTCAGACACCATCCCTGAGGGGGAAAAAAAGTAATGGGTAGGCGCTGCACTTGTGGCGAACGCTCTCCCCGGAGAGAGAGCAGCCCGAATTTCACGCAGAGAAATCTGCTGTGACATAAAGTGGTATAAAATATAAAATAAAATAAATACACTTACTATAGCCAGCAAGCAGCTAAGTGTCAAAAGAAATATCAGGTGACAACGTCAAAGTTCAGATTTCTTTGTCCCGTGGTTGATGAGATTACAGGTTTCAGTGGATTTTTGGTCAGTGGATTTTTTTGTATTGGGGTGGGGGGTTTGGGGGGGGGAGGGGGTGTTCAGAATTTTTGAATATTTTTCCAGGCTTAAGGAATTTTTTTTTTTTTTTTTAATCATTAACCAGGATGGGATTAAGACATTCTCTCTCTCTATCTCTCTCTCTCTTTTAATTATTAACCAGGATGGCTTAATCTCTCTCTCTCTCTCTCCTCTCTCTCTCTGTCTGTCTGTGTCAGTTGTGAAATCCATATGACTTGTAGAAAGGAGTCTCTTTTGAAGGTTTGCCTTTCATTTCAGAAGGGATATGGGTGGAGATTCTTTGTATGTTTAGGTTGTACATTCGAAAACTTGTATCGGTTGTGATGATTATGTTGGTAGAAAAACAGCAAACTAACCAGCACAAAGGAGAACCAAATCCCACCATAATAATTTGGAATGAATATTTTTTTTTTGTTGCAGTAAAGATTTGTTGTTCAGAATATTACACTTAGTTTAGGTTTCTTTTTGATATAAAAAGAAAAGCAAAACTTTTAATAGTGTGTATTTTTTTGGCTGGCTTTTTTTTTTTTTTTCTTTATTGGTGAAATTCTAAAAGATATTCTGACCTTATAGAATTTATGTTAACTTTTGTTGTTGTTTTTTTATGCAAGAAGTTCTCTGTAAGAGAGTAGGAACCAGAAAAAATAAATATTTGTGGAGAAAACTCACCTTCAAAAACATTCGGGAAAAGTAGCAAACCTGTGTCCAGAATATGAGGAATGCTCATTTTGTTACTCGGTTCAAAGTCTGTGAAAATGTTTAAAGCAATAAAAGACAACACATTCTTCTTCTTATCCATGATGGTTCTTTTTTGTTTCTGAAAGTTTTCCTTTTTCGGTGTTGTGAACTTTTTTTTTTCTCTCTTCTTCTTCAGCTTCTTAAAAGATGTAAGTGAATGTTTGTGATTTATTTAATTTTTTTTTTTTTTTTTTTTAAACTTATTTTGTCGAGGATAATGGAATAAGCATTCTTGTGCTTTTTTTTTTTACATCCAGTCCCCGTGTGTATGCAGTTTTGTAAATGTCATCTGTTCCCACCAGGCACACGATGACATTCTCTTACGAAAAGTGGAACAGGATTTAACATGTGTGCAAGATGTTCTGCGGCGTTCACACACGGGGCCTCGGTTTATAGTCTCATCCGAAGGTGATGGTGGTGTGTACGTGTTCACAGTTGCGTGTATCAGGTATAGACATTATACGCCCACTTCCTCCCCCCCTCCCCCTCCTTATGGGATTGCTAGGGGCCTAGCAGTAGTGAAAATAGCATCTCCACCTTCTGGAAATTCTGTGCTAGGAATTCCCTCTTTTCTATCCCTCTCTGTGTTTCTGCCTTGTTCCCTCGTGTCCTGTCACCTTCTCTTCTTGTTTATATTCTGCCTTCTTGGTCCATTCTCCTACCATTTTTGTTTCTCCACAAAGACAGTTTGTGTATTTTAAGCAACCATTTGTACCCACCAAGTGCCGCCGCGGTAGTCGAGTGGTTAGGGCGTTGGACTCGTAATCTAAAGGTTGCGGGTTCGATCCCAGCTGTCGGCTATGGCGTTGTGCCCTTGGAAAAGGCACTTTACGGCTATTTCTCACCCCACCCAGGTGTAAAAGGGGTACCAACCTTGTGTTGGGGGGTTAACCCTGCGATAGACTGGCGTCCTATCCAGGGGGGAGTCTATGACTCTCAGTCGCTTAACGCCACAGAAACCGGGATAAGCACCGGCCTGATGAGCCTTAGGCTCGGGACAGACTTTAACTTTTAACTTTGTACCCACCACGAAGGTCGCTGCATTCCGACTTCGGAGATGATGATGTCTGAACACAGCACCAGTCTGCATTGCATTTTTATTTTTTGTTTTTTTAATTCTGTCATCTGTTCCCACTGGCACGCATGCAATGGCCTACTCTTCCAAAAGGGGAACTGATTTTGTTAAAAGTGTGTGCAAGATTTCTGCATGTTTTCACACATGGACGGAACTCGGTTTAAAATTCTCATCCAAAGAACTTTTGGGGTGAGTGGAGTCAAGTCAGCACTGATGTTTACTCCAGGGGGAAAAAAATCTAGAATGAGATTCAAACTCCGGTTGACAGGATCACAAACGCAATGCACAACGTTCTGACCACCAGGCTACAAGTGGAAGGAGTTCTCGAGTTTCTCCTCTCCTCTCTCTCTCGCTCACCATCGTGCCAAAAGTCCATTAATTTAAATATTTAGTTCTCTCTCTCTCTCTCATACACACACACTATAAGTCTTTAAAAAGGAGAAGTAGTTTGATTTCATACACAGAAAACAGTATAACTATGAGTGTCCGTATTGCATTGCAGTCAGTTGTATGAACATGTTAGTGTACTTGTGTATAACGTTCTTATAATTATGTGCTTTTTGTAAACCCCTTCAAATGGGGTTATGGCCTTTCTTGAATAAATATCGTTATAGTTATCTCACACACACACACACACACACACACACAGATGGTTATGTGAACACACAGCATTTTATTGGCTTATTTTCTAACAGCTGAACAATGAAGGCACTTGATGCAGTACGCATGACATCCACACACAATTCCTAAAAATTAAAAAAATAAATTATTAAAAAAAAACCAAACCCTACAGAACACTGCAGACTAAGTGAACACAAAAATGCATCTTTGTATGAAGTTAGTGACTTGTAAAAAAAGACATCGTGAACTGGACACGTGCATCCATGGATATATAAAAAAATATATAAAATGATGTTAAAAAACCCATAAAATCTTCAAGGATCGTAAATGAATGTGTCAAAGACAAATTTGGATTCAAAAAAACAAAAAAACAGAACATGATGATTTGGAAGGTGAAGACACAAGAGACAGTGAAGGGAGAGAGAGAGAGAGAACAGAAAAAATGTGAGGAGTGAGTGAGCAAGATGGACAAAACACAAAAGTGAGCGAGATGAACACACACACACACATTGAAGCAGAGATGTCAAAACTTTAGGAAGCAGTCCCTACATCAAAAATCTCCTCTGGGACATAAATTCAGTCGCAACGACAACTCCTTATGAAAAACACACACACACACTGTTAAGAACATTACGAAAAACGTTGCGCAAACATGGGAAATATTCATCTTAACTCTCTTGGTTTGGTTTGTGTTTTTAAAAGCGAAGGCACAGGGTTTGTAGGACAAAAGGACGGTGTATGCACCACATAATAGGACAAAGATGAGATAGAATGCTTGGAAGGGAAAAAGGTGCATATGAGACCAAATATAGATATATCAATGATGAAATTTTATATTATGGATGATTCGCTTGAGAGTTTAACATTTAGAGATAATTATTATTATTACAGTGTTGTGCATTAGGATGGTGACAAATGAGCATGGTTTTACATACACATCATCATTGTCAGACATGTATGCACACACGTGTTATGTGCATGTCCACATACACACACACACACATGCTTACACACACACACACACACACACACACACACACACAAACTGCACATGCATCCATGTATGCCCACACACACACAAGTTCACACACACACACAACACACAATTTGCATAACACAAAAAAAGAGAAGGAATTTCATTTGTCAGAGCTAGTATTGCGATTATTGTCATTATTACTACTATTATTATTGTCATTATTACTATTATTGTCATTACTACTATTATTATTCAATTGTCATTATTACTATTATTACTATTATTGTCATTATTACTACTATTATTATTGTCATTATTACTATTATTATTGTCATTATTACTATTATCCTCCTCCTCCTCACCATCATTATGGCGAAAAGCCCAGACAATGACAAAAGCCAAATTGGGGCGAGCGAAAGAGACGGAAGGGAACTAACTAGCTTTCATGATCAAGTCTCTGAAATATTTTCTCTTTTTTCATTCATTCATATATATGTTCTTCGATAGCCCAGCTAACCACACACAAAGCAATACATGACTGATACTCTATCAAAGAAAATCAATACTACTGACACTGGCAGTGATTTTTTTTTTTTTTTTAAAACAGCGAAAGACTGATCCCAAACCACTTTGTTTTGTGAATGAAAGAATGGGGGGAAAATTTTAAAAAGGAAGGAAAATATGGAACACATCTGACTGGAAATATTGTGCGAATACACCTGGGATATGTCCTATGAGTTACAGTGTCACCACCCTACAGATATGACAATTAATTATCAATATAAACTATAATAAATGGGTACCTGCCCTCTTAGGGTCAGGGCAGGTAAAGCAGTGAGGGAGAGGAGATGGGCGCCGCCCTCAATACGCTGGCCCCTAGAGAAACTGAGGTCTCTGACGCCTCGCCCCCTACGACCACCTAGGTTATGAAACACTTTTATCTTTTACCTTTATAAACTACAATATATACTATCAAAACTGTTAGTGAAGGGAGACACTCAAATACTATCCAATTTTTGGTTAAACACTACCAAACTTATTAGTAATGGCAGGCCCTCAAATATCAACAAAACCATCACTTGATGCTACCAAAATTAAAGTAATGGGAAGCCCTTTATCATCACTAAAAGCTGCGAAAGGTATCGGATAAAGCAAGCCCTCAAATACTAAAAATAAATAAATAAATAAAAGCTACTCAAGCTCTCAGTCAAGGAGGGCCCTCAAATACTACCACAAAACCATCGCTAAATGCTACCAACATTATAAGGTAAGCCCTCAAACACTACCACAAATATCATCACTAAATTATTCCAAAATCATCAGTTAAAAGAAAATGCTCGAATACAGCCAAATTATCAGCAAATGCTTATCAAAATCAAAAGAAAATGCTCAAATACAGCCAAATTATCAGTAAATGCTTATATCAAAATCATTCGTTAAAACTCGAAAAAATTTAATGTTAAAAAAAGTGGCATAGCATACACAGCAGTAGAGACGATTTGATTCCACAACGAAAAGATGGCTAAATAGATGCATCATAAAAATTTTAAAAAAAACAAAAACAAAAACAAACCCAAACCCAGACAGGGATGAATCATGACTTATTGAACAAATACATTCTAAGACACAATAAAAAACAAAACAAAAAAAACATAAATATGTATACATATATATGCATGTAATAAAATAATCTCTTGTGCAGAATTTGTAGAAACTCTCTCTTTCCTCTCCCTCGTGTTGCCCTAAGTGTTGGGGCACTGCACTGCACTGAATTTTTCAGGCCGTGTCTCTTGGGGGTAAGTTAAACCTAGCGGAGTCCATCCCTCTCCAGGTCAAGGATGCATACTGGGTATGTTTGTAATATGCACATTATTGCTAAAAATGGTAAGAAAAAAAATCGACATACAAGACAACAAATATATGCAGCCAAACATAACGACAAACACACAAGAATAAAAATTGTAGAAAAACAAGATATGATTTAGGACACAAAAGCAGGAACATACAAAACAAAGATATAAACACATGAACTATGACACGAAAAAGCAGAACGAAAAAGATATGATAATGAGAACATACATAATGAAGATATGAATCGTGACACGAAGCAGAAGCGCGCAAGTTTTACAAACATAATGAAAATATGAACACACACAATTAATTACGACACAGAGCCAAACACATTTCAGATGAAGCAAAACAACAATCATAGTTCACTTCACAAGAGATGGAAATGAACTCATAGGTCATCCACAAACATTATCATTGGGGTTCTTTATATGCATACTCACAGGAACAGAAAAATAGAGTGTGTATGAGCATAGTGTGTCGTGCAGTGCAGTACAGTGTAGTGTAGAGTGATGTGGTGTGGTGCGGTGCAGTGTGATGTGATGTGGTGTGGTGAAGTGTGGTGTGATGAAGTGTGGTGTGGTGTCATGCAGTGCGATGTGGTGTGGTGAAGTGTGGTGTAGTGTCATGCAGTGCGATGTGGTGTCGTGCAGTGCGATGTGGTGTGGTGAAGTGTGGTGCAGTGTGGTGTGGTGTGGTGTGGTGTGTGTGAGCATTATGAGAGCATGAAGCATACAGTCATGTTGTGTAGTGCCTAGTGTAGTCTAGCATAGTAAGAGTATGGTTTGCGTAATGTATGGTGTGTGTGTGTGTGTGTGTGTGTCATGCGCTCGTGCATGTGTGTGTGTGTGTGTGTGTGTGCATGCGTGCACCACACACAAGCATGAAATAACTGTAATGTACATAAGTGTATGTGTGCCCACTTGCATGCACACATTATTACACCACCGCAAAGAGCAAATTTGTGTGTGCACATAGCCATACATATTTGTGTGTGTTTGTGCGTGTGTGCGCGCTCATGTGCATACCTGTGCCTTACAGCAAGTGCATGCTACTGCACTATAGCAGAAGCAAACTTCTAAACCAATTTTCAAACATCATGTGCGTGGCACTAACAAACCTAGAGCCAAGGAGAGAAAGCCTCAAGCAATTCAGCGACAAATCGGACTGGAAAAAAAAACAGCCAGTCCAGCCAGCCAGCCAGCCTCAAACACACAAAACTATGAGCAGAGGAACAACTAACTAGTGACACACTGTGTGCACACACGCCACGATTGAAATCATGAGACAGTGAAGCCAGAGTGAGCAGAAGAACATAAACATGAAAGACCGCATGAGCAATGATATTGCCAGACATGAAAACGCATGAGCAATGATATTGCCAGCACATGAAAACACATGAGCAATGATATTGCCAGAACATGAAAACACATGAGCAAAGACATTGTTGCCAAACGCGATGCCAAAAACAGTCACGGCAGCACCTATGCGCAAACGCACCCATAAAAGTAGATGTGACGCTCCACCACATAATGAGTCGCACTGGACCAGAATTCAAATTTTTAGTTGTTATTTATCTGCATTAAAAAAAAAAGGCTGTTCAACAATGTAAAAAGATTTTTTTTTTTTTAATTGAAAATCTTACAATTCTATAAGTTATTACAAATTGAAATGACAGACTTGCAGGAAGCGACAAAATCAGAAATTGACAAGTTTTGCATTGTAATAAGTGGTCAGAATGAGGGCTTGGGTGTTTTTTTTGTTTTTTTTTAAGAATTTATAAAGCAAAGGAAACAAGTTTACACTTTGACATTTCAGTCTGAGGGTAATGAATGGCTATACTTTTATAATCATCAAAATCTCAAAATCGACAACCTGACCCCCACCTGCCTAAAATGACTCCTAGCAGAAAAGAGGTTCAGGTGCAATGCCAACTCATTTTGTGTGGAGCGCCACATTTATGAGGACCCAGGATAGTGAGGGCGGAGGTGATGATGATGGTGGTGGTGTGGATGATGTGGTTAGTGGGTGTAGTTCAACAGAAAAGAGACTGACATATATGACAAAATGTCTCGAAACTTTGAAAATCAAAATCGATGAAAAAGAAAGAAAGAAAAAAAATCCAGAAATTGGCAAGGAAGAGCGAAGGCATCATCAATAGAATACCTGGCTGCTGGCTTCTACACCGCCAATAAATATATGTACACTATCGCTCGCTTGCTCCTTACTTCACCATGTTACTCTCCTTCTTTGTTCTTCTTATATGTATACATAAAACTGAGCGAGTCTCCAACACACACACACACCACACACACACACACACTCTCACACACGTCTAATATCACATTAAGTGAACAGACGTAAAATTGAAGACAGACAGGCAGACAGACAGACAGACAGACAGACACCACACTCACACACACCACACACACACACACACACACACACACACACACACACACACAAAGCAAGTGACCTTCTCGAGATTCAACTTATTGTGACCTCAAAATCATGAGCAACAGATGACCGATCATTGAGAGCAAAAAAAAAAAAAAAGAAGAAACAAAATTTTAAAAAACTGACAACGAACAAACAAAAATGTAGTCAGGTAAAGAACAAGTAGGACAAAACGAATGTCGAAAATGTAAATACACACTATGTACACGGACAAATTCAAATGTAACTACATATATATATATACAAGCAGTTTCTTTACACATGTAGATGTCTATTTAGATTGATTATGACAGCATGGTTTCAAATGTGTGTATATGGACAAGTCAGAAATTCTTTTTTCAGCTGTAATAAAAAATAGTACAAACATATAAAATTCCGATGCAAATGAGAACTGACGAATCAATGCAAAAGTAAATAAATACCTACATGTAAACTTAATGGTCAATCATTTGGACGCACAAACATATCAGAAATGTTAACATCTAAATCAATACCTACGCATATAAACATACAAAACAGTTCAAATGTAAACAACAAGGCCTACTTACATAAAAAACACTGCAGAAAGCTTCATATAATACATATTACATATGTATAATTGAACATAACAAAAATTGAAATGTAAACACAAGCAAATGCTTTAAACAGAAAAGTACAAATGTATGTACACAAACGCTACATAAAACAATTGGGAAGTTTCACAAAAGGGCATTTTCGACCAACTGATATCTTCAAAATTGCCGGAAAAAAGCGAAAAAAATGCATTCTTTTCATCAAGTACTGTTTTGATATTCATATGCTACAAAATACAAACGATTCAGAAAAATCAGTATAAAATTGGCCAATGTACAAAACATCCATACCCACACAAACCAAGAGCTAAATGCAAACAATACATTAAAAACACACACACACAAAAAAACATGACTTTGATTAAAAAATAAAAGCAAATAGAAAAGGGTTTCAAAGCATTGGTCATGCCAAAAGTGTTTATTTCTTTCTTCTTTGTATCAAGGATAATGGAATAAGCACTCATATGCTTTTTTACATCCAGTCCCCGTGTAAATCTTGTCATTCGTATTATTGTCATAAGTATTAAATAAAAAGTCACTGTATATACCTGCCTGTACAAACTTTTGATAGTGATTGTGTGTTTAAACAGTTCATTTTCTTTCTTTCTTTCTTTCATGACAACAATAACTCTATCCTGTCATTTCGCTAACACACACTTAGTCTTTCTGTCTACACAAGCTGTGCATGTTCACTAACAATTTTTTATTACTAAAAAAAAAAAAAAAAAAAAAAAAATTTTTAAAACAAATTCTTCCACTTTGGGGTTTGGGTCTTTTTTTTTTGTTCCTCACCAGAGCTCCAATGGTTCATCAATGGTGAGACTTTACGTATGCGACTTTTTTTTTTTTTTGATACCCATCATTAAGGTAGCCGTATTCCAACTTTGAGAATTTCCACTTGGTTTGATGAATAAATATAGGTGACAGGATAGACCAGTGACAAAGCATTCACTTTCCCAATCCAAGGCTAAGCAGCACTGAGCGTGGTTACCAATTGGATAGGTGATATATTCGCACGCCTTGGCTTCAGTACAGTCCCCCAGTTTACCCAGCTGTAAATGGCTACCTCCTTCTTTAGGGTCAGAGAAGGTAAAGCAGCGAGGGAGAGGAGATGGGCGCCACCTTCAATATGCTGGCTTCTGGAAAAGTTGAGGTCTCTGATGCCTCACTCCCCTATGACCACACGATTTTTTATATTATATATATATATCATATATATATATATATAAAAGTTGTCTCTGTTTTTTTTGTGCCACAATTTACTGTGTCATACATATATATGTGAAATCTTTTCCACAACTATTACCACTCTGGGGTGATAAATAGTCAAATGACCTTAACTTGTGGTACTTTCGTCGATATGAAACTGGAAAGGTTTGAAGTAATTCATATAAAACTAGACAGATGCTATAGCTGAGTCGTTTAGACTGCTTGACTTTAATCACATTGGTCCATTAAGTCGGAGGTTCGAATCTCACCAGCATCTGATGAATATGGGGTAGGGATTTTCATGATCTCCCAAGGCAACTTCTAGTGCATAACTGCCAGTGCCTTAATTCCTTTCATGTATATACACATGCAGGAAATCAAATATTCTTTTCGTGTATATATACACATGCAGAAAATCAAATATGCTATGTTAAAAATCCCGTAAGTCATGTCATCATTCGGTGGGTTACAGAAACACAAACATACCCAGCATACATCACAGAAGTCGGAATACTGCTACCTTCATGGTGAGCAAAAACGATCGCTTACTACACAAAATCTCACTGTTGATGAAACCTGGAGCTCTAGCTAAGGAACAACAAAAAAAACAACCCCAACAAAACCAAACCCTACCACATAATACATGAGAGATGGAAGGAATAAAAACACAGACAGATGGAGAGAGCTGGTGGTCATGTCATCTGTAATGCCCCTACAACTGATGAAGATGATAGGATATGTCAAGCAATATAAATAACGATTTTCGAGGAAAATCATTCCGACAAAACGTCACAGAACAATGATACAATATGCAAAAACATAAGGTGGAAAATGAAACCAATTCAATATTAAAACAGAAACGCAAGTATTTGTAGTTGTAAAAAAAAAAAGATTTCAGCAGGTTAGGGATACTTTAAAAAAAAAAATTAAACGCACCCTCAGATTCCAAATGAGGAATAGTCGTTATGATCAATATCATAACAAAAAAGGGAAGAATGTAGCAGTAGTAATAATAATAATAATACAGCCTTCATGATACAATACCAGCCTTCGTTTCGAGTAGTATATAAGCATACAAAAACTGGGTGAGATCTCACAATAAAGGACATCCCTCCCACCAGGAGGAGACAACAGAACAAAAAAGAGGAGAAGAAAACAGAGTAGAGACTGTAGGACATACATCAGCTAAACATTGCAAGCCAGCGCATTTCAAGAGATAGCATGAGCTATGTATGTCAAGGTCTTTGCCTACTGTATGTAGTGCAACCATGCACCACACACACATGCACGCATGCGCACATGCATGCACGCGCACAACACACGCACACAACAACACAACACACATTCTCTCCATGACCTACACATGTGAATGCATTTTTAAACTTTAAGCGTGCGCACGCACACAACACTCACAACACACACACCACTCTCTCTCTCTGTCAAATACATCCTACAGCATCATATACATGCATAATACATCTATGTAGTCAGCAACGCTGTCAACCTACACATTCGCACAAAAATGACCGGGGACAAGAACAGGCAAGATGTCGTTTCCAAAAAAAAAAAAAAAAAAAGTTTGGCACTTGTAGGTAAAATACTGCAATGGTTTAAACGCAAAATGGACCACCACCATCAATTCTTTTTCCTTTTTTATAAAAAATACAAAAAATTTGGCAAAACAATTCATTTACAGCAAACAAAAAAAATCAGAAAATGATAAAATGCAACAGATTTGTCCCAAAAAAGCATTATATCATGAACATATTTTTGTGTATGTGTGGACAAACAAATTATGACAAGGAAACAAAAAGCACAGCATTATCAGCCAACTGAATCAAATCATGTCAGCATTCTAAATCCACATAAAAGAGAAGGGGAAAAAATGTATTGCACAAAATAATGAGTATTATGAGCAGAAAAGTGATTGCCTTGGACAAATAAAAAAAAAAAAAAGGTATATTGTTTCGCAGTTTGGAACTCATTGCGCTAAACACTGCTCTCAACAAACCATCAGAAATTAATCATAGCACCAGGAAAAATGAAAACTTTCGCATTCTTATATTTGGAGCATGCACACAACACACGCATACATGCGCCATACACACACACACACACAGCACACACACGCGCACACACACAAAATTCTTTTCGCTACATCTACAGCCTTGCTATTGCTGAATTCATCTCAAATAAAACCAAAAATGATAATGAAATACCAGGAAAATGCAAAAGAGATCATTCGAACGAATTGTCGATACAGCAAGTTCTGTCATGTGATACATTGGAGACAATCACACACTCACACTACACACACACAACACACACAACACACACAGAGGCTGCTTGTACATTCTCGATTCTCCCCTGATCCCCTTGTACATGCACGCACACACCACCACACACCACACACACACACACACACAACACACACACACCACACACACACACACACACATTTCCACAATTTTCTGACCTGTCTCAACTGATTTTATGCCCCCCAACAGCAGTGATGGTTCACAATTTTTAACTGCATCACCTCATTCTTACCACAAAAATTTAGTTGTTACGTCCTTTTCCAAATGTTCATTCTTTTCCAAATGTTCATTCTTTTCCAAATGTTCATTCTTTTCCAAATGTTCATTCTTTTCCAAATGTTCATTCTTTTCCAAATGTTCATTCTTTTCCAAATGTTCATTCTTTTCCAAATGTTCATTCTTTTCCAAATGTTCATTCTTTTCCAAATGTTCATCTTTTCCAAAAACAACTTTCTACACCTTGAGATTTTCAGTTGTTCTTTTTCTATGCAGAAAACACGTAGTAAAATCTTTATTCATTTCTGTCATACAGGTAAAGAACTCATTTACTTTTTTTTCCATACCAAGAAATTTTTTGGTTTATTCTTTTGCTGTTTAGTCATAAGGAATTCTTCCTTTATTCATCTTTTTACATACAAAACAAAAACAAATCTGATGACGACAGTTAGTTCTCCAAGGTAAGGCTGAGGGCAGAAGGAAAAAGAGGCAGACCACCAACATCCTACATTGCCAACATCACTGAGATCAGTGGTCTGGGAGGGAGGGCTACAGGAGATGGTAGAACTCAGCAGAGACAGAGAGAGATGGTGAACCCTGGTGGTGGCATTGTATGGAGCTCCTACCATTGACAGCAGTGACTGAGATAGAACAGGTGGTTATATAGCAAATCGTAAGGCATACTTCATCTATTTTTTTTCTCTACATAAGGAATAAGGTTTTTTTTCTTTTTTTTTTCTATACAAGGAATCACAAGGATTTCTAAATTAATTCATCCTCTACACTGGGAATATAGTTTTTTTCTTTATCCTTTTTTTAAAATAGGCAACTGTAACAAATTTTCACATCAAACTCCCAGGTTGGCTGGCAACATTTACCTCAACTAAATGAATTTAAAAAATTTTCCTTTCTCAAACAAAACTCTAGGGTAGGACTGGACAGCAGAAGGTCTTTTTTCTTTTACTCTTTTATTTCAAGGATAATTAAATAAGCTCTCATGTGCTTTTTTTTTTACATCCAGTCCATGTGTGTATGCAGCTTTGTAAAAATTTGTTTCTTGAACACGTTCAGTAATTATACAAGCACACAAGCATGGAAGAGTTTGACGCTAACCATAGCAAAATGCTGTTCCAAAAAACCAACCATAGCAAAATGCTGTTCCTAAAAACCAACCATAGCAAATGCTGTTCAAAAAACCAACCATAGCAAATGCTGTTCTGAAAACCAACCATAGCAAAATGCTGTTCTAGAAACCAACCATAGCAGAATGCTGTCTAAAACCAACCATAGCAAAATGCTGTTCTGAAACCAACCATAGCAAATGAACATGCTGCTTCTAAAAAACCAACCATAGCAGAATGCTGTCCTAAAAAAACCCAACACCATAGCAGAATGCTGTCCTAAAAACCAATCATAGCAAATGCTTTTTACCAAAAAAAAACCAACCACAGCAAAATAGCATGTTCAAAAAACCACCCACAGCAAAATTCCATTCACCCATCTGCAACCTTTCTGTTCCAGAGGAAAACATGCACACGGTATCACAATGTCCAGAGAGAGAGACACTGGCTATGTAGACACAGGCAGCTCTCGGCCAATGGACGTTCAGTTTCATGGCTGGGGGGGTCGAGTTTCCATATGCACCCCTGGTTGTCCTGAAGCTGTGTTTGTTGGTTTGCTGTTCAGTAAGATACCATGGGGAGTGGAGGAGGAGAGTGGAGGAGGCTGGTTGCAGAATCTTCAGTTGTGCCCCCACGGTCACGGGACAGGTGAAGGTGAAGGTGAAGATACCATACACACACACATGCCAGGATTTCTCCTTTTTGAGCTTTCAACCCACAAATCCTTTTCTCAATCCATTACAATGGTAGATCTCTTCATCGTCGTCATCAAATGCTCAGGTGTTGTTGCGTTATCAGCTAAAATGTGTTTTCATGCTGTGATGCCAATCTTGTTGTTTCAAAAGGTAAGAGTTCAAAAAGCGTGTGCAGAGATGGCAAAAGCTCTATTACACAGGCAGAGATGGATGGAGTAGAGCTGTTTGGGAGGGTTTGGGTTTTTTTCACTGCTGCTCACACACACAATAAAAACACACCAGCTGTAATAGGGGTTCTAAAAGCTGTGACAGTGTGTGTAGGGTGATAGGGGGGTGTGAGTGTATGTGTGTGTGTGTGTTGTCTCTACGGTGTGCATATGTGTGCACAATGTGCGTATGTGTGAGAGCACAGTTCACAGGTTATATACACAAGGGTAAGAGTACCCCCAACACACACACACATGTACATGTGTGTGTCTGTGTGTGTGCCACATGAAAGGATGTGCGCTTACATATGTGTGTGCTCTGTGTGTGTGTGTGTGTGTGTGTGTGTGTGTGTGTGTGTGTGTGTGTGTGTGTGTGTGTGTGTGTGTCTGTGTGTGTGTGTGTGTGTGTGTGTGTGTGTGTGTGTGTGTGTCTGTATGGGTGTGGCTCCATGCCTAACTGACTCAAGTAGCCAGGGCCACCAGAGCGGACACAGCAGCACTCAGTCGCTGAAGTCCCCTCTCCTCTGCGATGTCAGCTGCTGTGCACATATGGTCCTGAAAAACACACATGCACACACACGCACACACACACATACACACGCACGCATGCACGCTCGCACGCACCACACACACACACACACACACACACACACACACACACACACACAACACACACACACACACACACACACAAATTGTCAGGTTAATGTATATATAATAATAATAATACATGGAATTTATATAGCGCTATAAAAAAAAAAAAATCATGAAATGCAATATTTTCAAATTATCATGAAGAAAGGACTGCTCTTTTGTTTTTTATTCAGAGAGAATGGCAGCACAGATTATTCAAAACTTGTGCATGCAACATCTGTGTTGTTGTACACATAATAGTTTTGTGCATATCATGTAATATTTTCTGAACTATCCAATAAATTTGCAAAGACCCAGAAAGGTTAACATAAACTCCTGCCCCCCCCCCCCCCCCCCCCCCCCCCCAAAAAAAAAAAATATATATATATATAAAGAAAGAAAAATAGCAACAAGAAAAAAGAAAATAACCTAAAATTCAATCTGTCAGACTGGCATAATTATACACCATGAGATTCTTTCTAAGCTATTATACATAGAAAAACACACCCTCACCTGGTCCACACCAATCTTTCTACACGCCTCCAGAAAGCTCTCCACATTCCGCCTGGCTTTGGCCGAGGTCAGCTTGGGCTTCACACACACACACACATCAAAACCACATCATAACACACACACATCAAAGTTCTCACTGGGTTCTCACTCAAAAATGCCTGGAATGCTGTCACTGAAAAATTTTAGTCTCTAGATTGTTTTTTTAATTTGAATTTTTGATAAATCATTTTCAAAATGGTTCAGAAGTTGTAAGTGGTTACCTGCACTTGTTTTTCCTCCACTACTTTTTCCTCATGAAAGATAACAATAATAATAATAATAACACACACTCACACCCACCAATACACACGCACACACACACCAATACACACACACACACACACACACACACACACACACACACACACACACACACACACACACACACACACACACACACATACACACACACACTCCCCAACACACACACACTCCCCAACACACACACTCCCCAACACACACACACTCCCCAACACACACACATTCTACTTTTTATTTATTTATTTATTTTTTTTATATACCACTTTATGTCACAGCAGATTTCTCTGTGTGAAATTCGGGCTGCTCTCCCCAGGGAGAGCGTGTCACCACAAGTGCAGCACCTACCCATTATATTTTTTATAATATATATATACAGCCCCGAGCCGCCCTGGGAACTCCAACTCCCTAATTTTTCCTCAGGGATGGTGTCTAAACACGACACCAGTGTGCATGCTGGGTTTGTTTTTTGTATAATTTTGTCATCTGCTCCTACCGGCACACAATGGTCTGCTCTTCCAAAAGATGGAATGGGATTTTAATGTGTGTGCAAGATGTTATGCGTGCATTTGCACACAAAGCCTCAGTTTATAGTCTCATCCGAATGACTTTGACATTCAGTTCGATTTTTTTCCCGTCAAACTGGGAAGAAAAGACAAGGCTGGGAATCGAACCCAGAACCTCACAGTTTACTTGTTGGCAGGCGAACACTTTAACCATCCTGCCACCTTCCTTCCGTTGCCTACTGACCACAGCCGGGGAGGGGACGTGAATGGTGGCCACGGAGTGAGGGCGAATGTGATTGGCCAGATGACACAGCACCACCCCGTCCACACACACACACACACACAGATCGTACTCACCACAGCGGGGAGGGGACATGGATGGTGGCCACAGAGCGAGGGCGGATGTGATTGGCCAGGTGACACAGCACCACGCCGTCCTTCAGGGCGTCACACAGCTGGTCAGGCAGAGTCACCTTCAGCCGTGATTCTATCATCTGCACACAACACCAGCCACAGTTATTGAACACACCAGTCACAGTCACTGTCAGTCACTGCACACCAGTCACAGTCACTGCACACCAGTCACAGTTATTGCACAAACCAGTCACAGTTATTGCACACACCAGTCACAGTCACTGCACACTAGTCCCAGTCACTGCACACCAGTCACTGCACACCAGTCACTGTCAGTCACTGCACACCAGTCACAGTCATTGCACACCAGTCACAGTCACTGCACACCAGTCACAGTTATTGCACACCAGTCACTGTCAGTCACTGCACACCAGTCACAGTCACTGCACACCAGTCACTGTCACAGTCACAGTCAGTCACTGCACACCAGTCAGTCACTGCACACCAGTCAGTCACTGCACACCAGTCACTGTCAGTCACTGCACACCAGTCACAGTCACAGTCACAGCACACCAGTCACTGTCAGTCACTGCACACCAGTCACAGTCACTGCACACCAGTAACTGTCAGTCACTGCACACCAGTCACTGCACACCAGTCACAGCACACCAGTCACTGTCAGTCACTGCCCACCAGTCACAGCACACCAGTCACTGTCAGTCACTGCACACCAGTCACAGTCACTGCACACCAGTCACTGTCAGTCACTGCACACCAGTCACAGTCACTGCACACCAGTCACAGTCACTGCACACCAGTCACAGTTATTGCACACCAGTCACTGTCAGTCACTGCACACCAGTCACAGTCACTGCACACCAGTCACTGTCACAGTCAGTCACTGCACACCAGTCAGTCACTGCACACCAGTCTCAGTCACTGCACACCAGTCTCAGTCACTGCACACCAGTCACTGTCAGTCACTGCACACCAGTCACTGTCACTGCACACCAGTCACAGTCACAGTCACTGCACACCAGTCACTGTCAGTCACTGCACACCAGTCACAGTCACTGCACACCAGTAACTGTCAGTCACTGCACACCAGTCACAGTCACTGCACACCAGTCACAGTCACTGCACACCAGTCACTGTCAGTCACTGCACACCAGTCACAGTCACTGCACACCAGTCACTGTCACAGTCAGTCACTGCACACCAGTCAGTCACTGCACACCAGTCACTGTCAGTCACTGCACACCAGTCAGTCACTGCACACCAGTCAGTCACTGCACACCAGTCAGTCACTGCACACCAGTCAGTCACTGCACACCAGTCAGTCACTGCACACCAGTCAGTCACTGCACACCAGTCACAGTCATTGCACACCAGTCACAGTCATTGCACACACCAGTCACTGTCACTGCACAGATTCTATCATCTGCACACACCAGCCACAAAAAGCAAATCCATGCTTATGCAATGTGCAATCTGGAAATGAAAATTTGATCCGATTTGATTTGCACACCAACAGTCACAGTCACTGCACACCACAGACACCCCAAACTTCTCATCCAACTATCTTGGGAACACCCGACAACCACCTGATCCTAAGTTATGTACGTACACATCCCTGCCTTCACAGGCCACAGAAACCAGAAGAAACAAGCAACCAATCTTACTCACCTACCCCCCTTTCCCTTCCCCCCATTATCCTTCCCTTCACCTCTTTGCTTTCATTTATTTAATTTATTTTTATTTTATTCTTTTATATCGAGGATAATGGAATAAGCACTCTTGTGCTTTTTTACGTCCAGTCCCCGTGTGTATGCAGTTTTGTAAATGTCATCTGTTCCCACCAGCACACGATGGCCTACTCTTACAAAAAGCGGAACAGGATTTAACGTGTGCGCAAGATGTGCATGCATTTGCTCACAGGCCTAGTCTCATCCGAAGGACTTTAGGGAGAGTGGAGTCAGCACTGATGTTAACTCCAGGAGAAAAATCTCCTCATCCATAACCAGCACCCCCTCTCCCCCCCCTACCCACCTGTCTAAGAAGAAGTGTGTGGTGTTGGCTGTCCTCTCTCTGCTGCTCTGAGCGGAGGTTCACCAATGGTGAAAACACACACACACACAGAAACACACACACACAGAAACACACACACACAGAAACACACACACACACACACAGAGAAACACACACACACACACTCACTCACACAGACACACACATACATACAAACACACACACACACACACACACACACACACACACACACACACACACACACACACACACACACACACACACACCACACAACACAACACAACACACACACATATATACTCTCTCACACACACACACACACATACACACACACACACACACAAACTCCCCCCCACACACACATACACATGCACCCCCGCTACCTTTTCATAAGAGAAGGCCGTTGTGTGCCAGTGGGAACAGATGACAAGATTTTTAAAAACCTGCATACACACGAGGAATGGATGAAAAAAGCACACGAGTGCTTATTCCATTATCCTCGATATAAAAAAATTAATTAATTGATAACACACACACACACCATACCCACCTGTCTGAGGAGTGTGTGGTGTTGGCTGTCCTCTCTCTGCTGCTCTGAGCGGCGGCGAGCGTTGGAGTTAGAGATGGATTCCTTCACGTCCTCCAGAGACCGCGCTGCAGGAAGGAAGGAAAGAACAGTGGAGAAACATGAAACAGGCTGTGTAAGTATTGCGTGTGTTTTTACTTATTTATTTATCTATTTATCTATCTATTTATTTATTTATTTATTTATTCATTCATTTATTTATTTATCTATTTGTTCTTTTATATCGAGGATAATGGAATAAGCACTCATGCGCTTTTTTTGCAGCCAGTTCCCCGTGTGTATGCAGTTTTGTAAATCTTGTCATCTGTCTGATGTGTGTCTTTTATCAGCTTTCTTGTTAAAAGTTTGGTTTTGCTGTGACAGGTGGGGTGGTGAGGGGTGGGGGTAGGGGTGGGGGGGAGGTGTGTGTGTGAGTGACATTTTGCTTTCTAGGCAGGTGCGTCAGCTCTAGACCTCTGACGTTGTTCTTACCTGTTGTTTGCTTACAAGGCAAGGCTGAAGGCCGACCACTGCTCATGTGAAGCCTGGAGGATTGATCTGTTGTGAACACAATGCATGCATGCACACACACACACACACACACACACACACACACACACACACACACACACACACACACACACATACGCACACGCACACGCACACACACACACACAAGAGCAAATATTAGTTATCTGTATAAACAACAACAAAATTCTTTGGGTAATTCACAAAAATCTTTTCCTCCCAAATATTTGCAAAACAAACAGCAGTAA
>CM060350.1:9872440-9882440 GCA_030674155.1 Stramonita haemastoma
CCATGAAGGCGAAGTGTGTATGCAACGGAGGGTTTTTGACCACTACCCAAGGAAACAGAGCATCGACAATTCACAGGTGTGTCTCTAAATAGAAACACGACGCTGCGATTGTCGCGCTCCCGAGTTGAAAAGAAGCATCAACAAAAATACTTCATCCACAACTAAAAATGCAGTTGCGCACACATTTATGTACTCTCTTTAAATGTACGTATACACACACACACACACACAGTTACAGTTACACAGTTACTTATAGTGTGAGTTGAATTACTTCACTGTATTGTGGTTATAGTTGTCAGACAGTTCCTTTTTTTTTTGTTTCGTTTTTTTGGTTTTTTGCCTTTTGTGTCTAATATCACTTATTGTGAATAGACGTTAAATTGAAGAAGAACAACACACACACACAAACAACCCCCATCCCCCCCACACACAGAGACACAACTACCCCCCCCCCCCCCCCCCACACACACACACACACATACACACACACACACAAACACACACACCACACCTACCTACCCACCCACCCACACACACACAAACACACACACACACACACACACCCACCCCCCCCCCACCCATGCACACCACGCAACGCCACACACCCCCCCACCCCCCCCCCCCCCCCCCCACACACACACCACCCCCCCCCACCCATGCATGCACGCACACACACACACACACACACAACACAACACAACACAACACAACACACACACACACACACACCCCCCACACCCCCCCCCCCCCCCCCCCCCCCACACACACACACACAGCACACAACACACACAAACACACACACACACACACAAACACACACACACAAACAAACACCCCCCCCCCCACCTACCTACCCCCCCCGCCACACACTACCTACCACCCCCCCCCCCCCCCCCCAACAACACACACACACACAAAACACACATACTTTTTGTGCAGGTGTGTCTGGTCCTCGGTAAAGTCGGCGGTTGCTGCTGACGGCGGTGGGGATGCCTCGTCGCGGCGTGGTGTCTGACGACGTGCGGCGATATTGGCAGTTGGGGATTCGGCGTGACGCGTCCTTGCTGTTGTTGGGTGTCACCCCACCGCTGGTCCTGATGGAAACATTGCACATCACAATGATAATGATAATAATAATGGTAATAATAATAATAATAATAACAGTAATAATAACATTAATAATAATACTAATAATCATGGCTTGGCTTCGCGAACGAAGATTAAGGGCACTGTCCACGTCTGGTGCAGGCTCGCTGGTGGCTGTTCAGTCCAATGCGTGACAAACAACCCGGCCGCAGCGGCTGCAGGGAAAGTCGATTCTGGGGTTGATGTAGAGCGGACGCGGTTCTTCCTCCTCATTCGCCTCTCCTCAAGGGCCGCTCTGCGATTGTCCTCAAAGGAGGAGACCGACTGATGCACAGTGTGTCGCCAGGCCTGCCGGTCAGCAGCAAGGACTGACCACTGGTTATGGTCTATGAGACAGGCTGACAGAGATTTCTTCAGAGAGTCTTTAAATCTCTTCTTTGGTGCGCCTCTGTAGCGGTGTCCGGTGGAAAGTTCACCGTAGAGAACCATCTTCGGTAGGCGATGGTCCTCCATTCTAGAGACATGCCCTGCCCAGCGTAGCTGCGTTTTCAGCAACATGGCCTCAATGCTGGTGATCCCTGCTTGCTCCAGCACCTCAGCATTCGTGGTGAAGTCGCTCCAGTGGATGTCGAGGATGGAGCGGAGACAGCGTTGGTGGAAGCGTTCCAGAATTCGCAGGTGGTGTCTGTATGTGACCCATGACTCAGAGCCGTACAGGAGGGTGGTCAGTACCACGGCTCTGTAGACACTGATCTTGGTGTCTTTCTTCAGGTGTTTGTTTTTCCAGACACGGTGGTAGAGTCTGCCAAAAGCACCGTTTGCCTTTGCCAGTCTGTTGTCTACATCTTTATCAATCTTTGCGTCAGAGGAGATTGTGCATCCCAGGTAGGTAAACTGCTGGACTGTCTTCAGTTCTGTCTCACCAATTGTAATGTGAGGTGGGTGGT
This sequence comes from Stramonita haemastoma, assembly GCA_030674155.1. NCBI lineage: Eukaryota > Metazoa > Mollusca > Gastropoda > Neogastropoda > Muricidae > Stramonita > Stramonita haemastoma. The sequence continues at coordinate 9,874,474 of CM060350.1, forward strand.
ACGCTACCTGAGGTGCGGGCTGGTAGAGAACCTCTGTCTTCTTCAGACTGACTTCGAGTCCGAAGAGCTGGGCTGCCTCTGCAAAACAGGATGTTACATGCTGCAGGGCGGTTTCTGTGTGGGCTACAAGGGCAGCATCATCAGCAAAAAGTAGCTCTCGAATTTGTTGCTCCAGGGTTTTGGTGTGGGCCTGAAGACGCCGCAGGTTGAATAGGCTGCCATCTGTGCGGTAGCGTATGAAAACTCCGTCTTCGTCATCAAGATCTTCTGTGGCCCGCTGAAGCATCATGCTGAAGAAGATAGTGAAGAGGGTTGGTGCAAGAACGCAGCCCTGCTTCACCCCGTTTGTGATTGGGAAAGGCTCTGATAGGTCGTTGCTGTTTCTGACCTGGCCACGCTGGTCTTCATGTAGCTGGATCACCATGTTGAGAAACTTTGGGGGACAGCCAAGACGCTCCATGATCTGCCACAGGCCCTTCCTGCTCACAGTGTCAAATGCCTTGGTTAAATCAACGAAGGTGATGTACAGTCCCTTGTTCTGTTCGCGGCACTTTTCTTGAAGTTGTCTGAGCACGAAGACCATGTCAGTGGTACCCCTGTTAGCTCTGAAGCCGCACTGGCTCTCAGGGAGGTGGTGTTCTGCAACAGCAGGTACTAGTCTGTTGAGGAGAACTCTTGCAAGGATTTTGCCAGCGATGGAGAGAAGAGTTATCCCCCTGTAGTTGGAGCAATCTGATTTTTCCCCTTTGTTTTTGTAAAGGGTGATTATGATTGCATCACGAAGGTTTTGTGGCAACTTTCCCTGCTCCCAGCAGCAAACAAAAAATTCATGGAGCTTGCAGTGCAGTGTTTGCCCCCCGTTTTTCCATAATTCTGGTGGAATACCGTCGACGCCTGCAGCCTTCCCACTCTTCAGTTGTTCTATGGCTTTAGTTACCTCTTCCAGGGTTGGGGCTTCGTCCAGTTCTTCTTTCACTGGTTGCTGTGGGATCTGGTGGATCACTGTGTCATCAACAGTGCGATCAGCGCTGAAGAGGGTTTGAAAGTGTTCAGCCCAGCGGTTCAATATGGACATCTTGTCTGTGAGGAGTGCCTGGCCGTCAGTGCTGCGCAAAGGACTCAACACTTGGTGAGAGGGTCCATAGACTGCCTTCAAAGCTTCGTAGAAGCCTCTGTAGTCACCTGTGTCAGCGCAGAGCTGAGTTTTCTGGGCGAGGTTAGTCCACCACTCGTTTTGGATAACTCTAAGCTGGCGCTGGAGGTTGCTGCATGTAAGACGAAAGGCAGCTTTCTTTGCTGGACAAGATGGTTGTGCAAGGTGAGCCTGGTGGGCACTTCTCTTCTTCGCCAGCAGATCTTGTATTTCTTGGTCATAATAATAATAACAGTAATAATAACATTAATAATAATACTAATAATAATACATGGAATTTGTATGGCGCTATATCTTGTAAAGACAAATCGAAGCGCTTGCATTCGACCTATACAACACACAAGCAATCAATAACAATTTCTAGTTTTAGCAAATTCAAAGGTACGCACACACACGCATGTGCGCGCACGCGCACACACACACACACACACACACACTTTGCAACACATTCAGATATATCTTCTTTTTTTTTTTTAAATTCAAATAAATCTTCAAATGATCTGTTACAGCCTTAAAACACATCACACACAGACTCAGTCTAAGAAACTGTTTTTAATGTGCTAATACAAACAAATAAACATACAAACAACAAAAAGGCACTCCATACAAAGCTCTTTTTGGCAAGCCAAAATGCAACATACACACAGCAAGAAGGGATTCATAAGTAGTCATTGAAGTTGTTTGTTTTTTTAAATAAAATTTTTAAAAAAGCTTTTTGTCAGGAAGCACCAAACAATCATAATTTTTTTTTTTTTGCAAGCCAAACTGCATTACACTCAAAGCAAGAAAGGATTCCATGTGGTCATTAAGATGGAAGAACAATCAGCCCCCCCCCCCCCCCCCACACACACACACACACACATACACACACCATCCAACCCCACACAAGAACTCAACCCCACCCACCCATCAACACACACCTCACATCACCCCCATCCCCTCCACAAAGAAGAAAAAACCCACTCAACTTCATAAAAGAAAATTTTGAAAAAGAAGAACAACAAAAAACGACAAGCTAAACATAAGGAGAAGAAAAGAATAAGAGGAGAAAGAGAGGACAGAAGAAGGCAAAGACGTACTCCAGCACAGGAGAAAAGAAAGAGAGGAGGAGGGAAAAGACACACTGCAGCAAAGAAAGAGAATAACAGAGCAAAGACATACTCCAGAAGAACAGGGCAAAGACATACTCCAGCACAGAAGAAAAGAAAATGAATGAAGAACATAGAAAATGCATACTCCAGCACAGAAGAACAGAAAGAGAAAAGGACAGCAAAGACATACTCCAGTACAGAAGAAAAGGAAAAGAAAATCAGGACAAAGACATACTCCAGCAAAAAAGAAAAGAAAGAGTAGAACAGGACAAAGACATACTCCAGCAAAAAAGAACAGAAAGAGAAGAGGAGAGCACATAAATACTCCAGCACAGAACAGAAGAAAAGAAAGAGAAGAACAAGGAAAAGACATACTCCAGAAGAACAGAGCAAAGACATACTCCATCAAAAAAGCAAAGGAAGAGGAGAGAAAGACATACTCCATCAAAAAAGAAAAGGAAGAGGAGAGAAAAGACATACTCCAGCAAAAAAGAAAAGGAAAAGGAGAGAAAAGACATACTCCAGCAAAAAAGAAAAGGAAGAAAGAGAGCAGACATACTCCAGCGAAAAAGAAAGAGAAGAAAGAGAGCAAAGACATACTCCAGCAAAAAAGAAAAAGGAAGAGAGGAGAGAAAAGACATACTCCAGCAAAAAAGAAAAGGAAAAGGAGAGAAAAGACATACTCCAGCAAAAAGAAAAGGAAGACAGAGAGCAGACATACTCCAGCGAAAAAGAAAGAGAAGAAAGAGAGCAAAGACATACTCCAGCAAAAAAGAAAAAGGAAGAGGAGAGAAAAGACATACTCCAGCAAAAAAGAACAGAAAGAGAAGAGGAGAGAAAAGACATACTCCAGCAAACAAGATAAGGAAGAGAAGAGCAAAGAGATACTCCAGCAAAGAAGAAAAGAAAGAGAATAACATAGCAAAGACATACTCCAGCACAGAAGAAAAAAAAGAAAAGAGGACAAAGACATACTCCAGCGCAGAACAGAAGAAAAGAAAGAGAAGAACAGAGCAAAGACATACTCCAGCAAAGAAGAAAGAGGAGGGAAAAGACATACTCCAGCACAGAAGAAAGAGGAGAGAAAAGACATACTCCAGCAAAGAAGAAAGAGGAGGGCAAAGACATACTCCAGCAAAGAAGAAAGAGGAGGGCAAAGACATACTCCAGCACAGAAGAAAGAGGAGGGCAAAGACATACTCCAGCAAAGAAGAAAGAGGAGAGAAAAGACATACTCCAGCAAAAAAGAAAAGGAAAAGGAGAGAAAAGACATACTCCAGCGAAAAAGCAAAGACATACTCCAGCGGAAAAGAAAGAGAAGAAAGAGAGCAAAGACATACTCCAGCAAAAAAGAAAAGAAAGAGAAGAGAAAAGACATGCTCCAGCAAAAAAGAAAAGGAAAAGGAGAGCAAAGACATACTCCAGCAAAGAAGGAAGAGGAGAGAAAAGACATGCTCCAGCAAAAAAGAAAAGGAAGAAAGAGGGCAAAGACATACTCCAGCACAGAAGAACAGAAAGAGAAGGAGAACAAAGACATACTTCATCAAAAAAGAAGAGGAGAGAAAAGACATACTCCAGCAAACAAGAAAAAAAAAAAAGAGAGGAGGGCAAAGACATACTCCAGCACAGAAGAGAAGAGAAGAGGAGAGAAAAGACATACTCCAGCAAAAAAGAAAAGAGAAGAAAGAGAACAAAGACATACTCCAGCAAAAAAGAAAAGAGAAGAAAGAGAACAAAGACATACTCCAGCAAAACAGAAAGAGAAGAACAAAGCAAAGACATACTCCAGCAAAGGAGAAAGAGGAGAGCAAAGACATACTCCGGCAGGTGACGGGAGGTACAGGCACATGCAGAGCGCTGCACACACTGAGCACAGGCACACGAGGGACAGCCACAGGCATCATCACCATCATCATCACCACCATCATCATCATCAAGGCCCCTCCAGCCATGCACAGACCTTCAGAGCTGTCAGCGTAACAACATGCCTCCACGTCAAATTCTACATGCACAGGGAATGCCATAAATGGGAAAGAAAAAAAGAGAGAGAAAAAAAGAGGGGACAAGGGGGGGGGGGGGGAGTGCGACTAAGGGTTTTTTTTTGGGTCGGTTTTATTAAGTTTAAAGGTGTTGAAAACAAAGTGTATGATTATAGGTGGTGGGTTGGAGGTTGGAGGGGGGGGGGGGGGGGATGGGTGTGTGTGTGTGTGTGTGTGTAAGGGTGGGTATTGTGAGGTTGTGCGAGTGAGTATGAGTGGGAAGGGGGAGGGGTGGGGGGGTAGTGTGGTGTGCGTGAGTGTGAGTGTGAGAGTGTGTGTGTGTGTGTGTGTGTGTGTGTGTGTGTGTGTGTGTGTGTGTGTGTGTGTGTGTGATGTGTGGTGTGTGTGTGTAGTAGTAGTAGTCTTCAATTTTACGTCCTTCCACATAAAGTGATACTGGCAGAGTGTTGTGTGTGTGTGTGTGTGTGTGTGTGTGTGGCGTGCGTGCGTGTGTGCGTGCGTGCATGCATGCATGGTTGTGTGACTCTGTGTGTGCACGTGTGTATATGTGTGCATGTATGTACATGCATATATGCATGCAGACCTAACGAATGAAAACTTCTGAGCACACACACTCAAGCACATATACGTTAACCAGATGTGTGTAAGTGCACGTTCAAGAACATCCATACATGCCTATGCATGGTGACAAACATACATATATGTAAGCATGGTAACATTTATTCACAACATACATCAGTGCAAGAGACGGATCAGAACACACACACAGAGTGCACAACGAAGGCATTGTGGCCACAACACCACACACACACACACACACACACACACACACACACACACACACACACACCAGCGGCACAACAAACAGCAGAGGGAACCAGCCATGCCACAAGCAATGAGCACTGTCTGTGAGTCAGAGGACTGATAGATAGATCTGTCTTCTAAAATCTTTTTTCACATGGAGGTTGAGGGGAACACAACAGACAAAAACAGAGACAGAGACAGACAGAGGGACAGACAAACAGAGACAGAGAGAAACACAGAGATGTACAAACTTGTCAGACACAGACTGGTAAACAGACATACAAGACAGACTGACAGACGATGAGAAAGAAAAACAAGGAAAAAGATTACACAGAGGAAGAATGACACCAAAGAAAAAAGAGAGAGTAAAGGGAGAGAGACACACAGACAGACAAACAAAGAAAGAGCAGAAAGAGAGGAGAAAGAGAAAAGTGAGACTGGAAGAAAAAGAAACAGAAAGAGAGCAACAAAAGAAAAACAAAACCAAGAAAAAAAGAGATAGAAACAAAAATAAAATTTGCTGAGATCAAGACAGTAAGAAAGAGAGGAGAAAAAGCAAATAAAAATAGACCCCCCCCCCCTCCCCTTCCAAAAAACAACAACAAACAAACAAAAAAACCCAAACAAAACAAAGAATAAAAAAAAGACAGACAGAAACAATGACATTTGCAGATGAGATGAACAGAGTAGGAAAGAGAAGGAAACAAATCGAAGAAAAGAAAAAAATAAAGACAGACAGCGAGTGAGAAACAAAAATGACATTTCCTGATGAGATCAAGACACCAAGAAAGAGAAAGGAAAGAAAATGAAACAAAAAGACAAAGAGAGAGACACTCACACAGACAGACAAACAGACAGACAGACAGACAGACAGACAGACAGACAGACAGACAGACAGACAGACAGACAGACAGACAGACAGACAGAGAATAAGACAGAAACAGTGCATCACATTTCCTACCCTGCCCAGTGGACTTCAAGCCTGCGTGCCGAGCGTGTTAAGCCACAACGCTTCCCATGCACAACAACACACAGAGAGGGAGGGGGGAAAGGGAACAGACAGACAGGCAAAGCGGACAGACGGAACATCATTCAGCATGCCTGGACAGGCGGACAGACAGACAGACAGACAGACAGACAGACAGGTGGACAGACAGACAGACAGACAGACAAACACTGCACAGCTTGCACACCAACATACCTGGCTGCTTTGCTGAGAGGAGCGTCACCTTGCAGTCTGCCGTGTTCAGGCCTTCTGCTGCTGTCTTCCTCTTCAGCTGTGTTGGATTCTTGCCTGTCACCAGTCAAAGTCAAGTCAAGTCAAGTCAAAACAACTTTGATTAATTAATCATCCCATAAAAAGGGCAATTACAACAATGACAGGCAAATAAATCTATAAGGGGGACGGGATAGCCTAGTGGTCAGAACATAGCGCTCGCACTTTGATGACCTGGGTTCGATTCCCCTTTGAGGGGATTTTCCTCTGGAGTTAACATCAGTGCTGACTCCACTCTCCCCAAAAGTCTTTCGGATGAGACTATAAACCGAGACCCTGCGTGTCAGCGCATGCAAAACATCTTGCGCACATGTTAAATCCTGTTCCGCTTTATGAAAGAGTAGGCCATTGTGTGTCAGTGGGAACAGATGACAATATTTACAAAACTGTTATATACACATGGTGACTGGATGTAAAAAAGCACTTGAGCGCTTATTCCATTATCCTCGATATAAAAGAATAAGTAAATAAATAAATGTAGGCGCACAATGCAATGGAGACCATCGACTAGAAAAGACATATATATTAACTTATATAAAGTTATCATTCCATCACGTACGTATGTGTGTATAGATCTCTAACAAGTACAAAAAAAAACTTTTTTCACAGACGTGTTCTACAACCAAAATTCTTTGAATTTACAAAAGGAAATCTCCATATATGCATAGAGCTAGCAATATTTTATATTACAAAAATATGATCTTGGCTACTTTCAGACCCGTGTCCAACCTTAAAGCCATGGGTGGCTGTACACCCACAACGCACAGAGCGCAAAATTTTTGGCAATGTATAGGGGAAAGGTTAACACTACCCCTATGTTGAGGGAGAGAACCCCTCTTTCCCTGTACACGTGACTATGCACATTTGTATGCTCCTGAAACCCAAAAGTGGGTGATACGTAGGGAAGGGTTAGTAGCTGGTTGGTTGCCCTATAGCAGGTTGTCCACAAGGAAAAGGTTAACGGATGGTTCTAAGTTACGACATAGCTATTTCTCGAAGTGAAAGTCACCTGAACTTCAAACTGAGAAAACCTACCATGTCTATCTATCTATCTATCTATCCCTTAGTCTGGCGACAGTGGGGGCACACCTGAAGACTTGACAACCAGTTCCCTCCATTCCTCTCTCTGTTCTCCTTCTCAAAGTTTTGTTGAGTTCTAGGCCTGTCCATTCGCTGATGCTGTCCTCCCATCTCTTCCTTGGTCTGCCTCTTTTTCTTCCTCCTTGTCTACTTATACTATTCCACAACAAACGCAACAACCACAACCACAATTAACTTTACCACCAGCTAAGAAAAACAACCAAAAAAACCAAAACAAAACAAAAAAGCTTTACCACCAGCTAAAAAAAACAACAAAAAACAACAAAAAAAACAAAAACAAAAAAGCTTTACCACCAGCTAAAAAAACCACCAAAAAACAACAAAAAAAACAAAAACAAAAAAGCTTTACCACCAGCTGTCACAGGTATGCAGCTCTGCAGCACTGCCACCTGAATTTCAAACTGAGAAAACCTACCATGTCATTCGAATGAGACTATAAACTGAGGCCCCGCGTGCGAACGCACGCAGAACATCTTGCGCACACATTAAAACCCCGTTCCGCCTTTCAGAAGAGCAAGCCATCGTGTGCCAGTAGGAGCAGA
>CM060350.1:9887440-9892440 GCA_030674155.1 Stramonita haemastoma
AACGGTAAAAAAATAAAATAAAAAAAAAGACAAACACAAAACTATTGAAGCATCTACTTTCCCTCACTGTAAATAGAGACCCCTAATATTTTTATTTTATTTCCCCATGAGTAAACACTTCACCATAATCATAGTTTCCCTGTAAGGAAATTTTATGAAGAACATTTAGATACTGAGTTTATCTGTCAGAATGACACACAGCCCATAAATTCTTATTTTGCTGTGGACATGTACAAAAACATGGAACACCCCAAACCTTTTTTCTTGTAAGCATAACACTACTTAGCTTTTATTTCTATTTCACATGAATAAAAACCCAAGCCTACTTGTCTTTTTTTTTTCTCATCAATTCACAGCTATTCTTTGCATTTTGATTAGTTTCTCATCAATTCACAGCCATTGAGCATACAGAGATTCCTTGCCCTGCAGGCTACAAGATTCCTTCGCCCTACAATTCCGAGATTCCCTGTCCTACACAGATTCCTTGCCCTACAGAATTTCCTACAGAGATTCCCTGGCCCTACAGAGATTCTTGAGATTCCTTGGCTCTACAGAGATTTCACTGCCCTAAAGAGATTCCTTGGCCCTACAGAGATTCCTGGAGATTCCTTGGCCCTACAAAGATTCCTCAACCCTACAGAGATTCCTGGATATATTCCTTTGCCCTAAAGAGATTCCAAGAGTTCTGGCCCTATAGAGATTCCTTGGCCCAACATATATTTCTGGAGATTCCTTGGCCCTCAGAGATTGCTTCGCCCTACAGAGATTCCTGGAGATTCCCTGTCCCTAACACTGCTGGAGATTTCTTGGCCCTACAGAGATTTCCTGGAGATTCCCTGTCCCTAAATTGCTGGAGATTTCTTGGCCCTACAGAGATTTCCTGCCTACAGAGATTTCCTGGCCCTACAGAGATTTCCTGCCCACAGAGATTCCTTGGCCCTACAGATTCCAGGAGATTTTATGGCTGTACAGATTTCCTTGGCCCTACAGAAATTCCTGAGATTTTTGGCTGTACAGATTCCAGGAGATTCTGGCCTACAGAGATTCCATGGTCCTACAGAGATTCCTGGAGATTCCATGGTCCCTACAGAGATTCCTGGAGATTCCCTTGTCCTACAGAGATTCCATGGTCCTACAGAGATTCCTTGGTCCTACAGAGATTACTTGGTCCTACAGAGATTCCATGGAGATTCCCTGGTCCTACAAATTCCCTGGTCCTACAGAGATTCCCTGGTCCCATAAATTCCCTGGCCCTACAGAGATTCCTTGGCCCTACATAGATTCCTACAGAGATTCTTTGGTCCTACAGAGATTCTTTGGTCCTACAGAGATTCTTTGGTCCTACAGAGATTCCTGGAGCTAACTGAACTGACTCTCCAAGTGGCCAGCCAATAAATTATGATCATGAATACTAAACCCTCAGCTACTCTGAAGATGGTTAGCCCATATGGAGACTGTAGTGTAAGCACAGGTGACATCAGCAATGTGTTGTACCTCAAACCATTCATCACATCATGATTCAATGCCACACCAATCCAATCATGCTGTTTACAGCCCCAATGGCCACACAGGCCATATCGGGGCTGTTACCCAATGCCACATAGTAAAGAAAAGAAAAGGAGAGGAGAGAGGAAGAGAAGATAAGAAAGGAGATGCAACTTGGAGAGAAGAGGCTAGGACTGTGGAGAAAATCTGTGCCACTTGAGACAGGAAGAGAGAAAAGTTGTGGAAAAGAAAAGAGGCAATTTTGCAAGGTGAGGAGAAGAGAAAAAAGAGGGCCAGAAAAGATACAGGCAAAAGAGAAAAGAGAACACACACAAGGAGAGTAAAAGGCAAACTGGAAAGAGATAAGGAGATGAACACTGAAGAGAAAAGAACACTACAGGAAAGAAGTGGAGGTAAGGGGAGGCCATACATGTGCAGCACTAGAATATGGAAGAAACCAGCTCTAAAGGAGAAGAGAAGACAAGAGGAATTGAAGAAAAGAGAAAGACTTCCTAAACATTAAACAAAGACCAAGAGCCGGCCAGAAAGGGGAAAAAAAAAAAAAGACACTAAAAAAAAAAAGAATACACTTTCATGATAACCTGATACAATGGAACCAGCATAGCAGAAGTCATAATGTGAAAGTTGTGCTTGAAATCACATGAGAGCAATTCAAAAACTATTTAATTTAAAATTGCGTATAAATGCTTATTACTGTGCTTCATGTAAGGCTTTTTTAAACAAATGCAGAACCAGCGTCTGACAATATGAACAGACAAGTTAAAGACACGCACGCACGCAAAGAAGCAATTAACAGTCAGCACTTTTCTCCACCTTAACTCATGGAGCTTCCTCCGGCTACAAAGAGTTAATTAATATCAGGTGCTGCACAAAACAGTCATGCACACTCAGCACTCACTACCTACACACCACTGGAACAACTGTTCAGCAAATGTAGTCAATAATCAAGTCCATCATCACTCCAAAAATCTTCACCCTCACTCAACAACAAACCAGCCACGAACCAGTTCTATGGGTTAGGAGATATGAATAATGAAAGGACACAAAACCAAGATGAAAAAACTAGAAAGCAAACACCACACATCCAACCTGCATGTGTCCTGAAGTTTCAGCCTGGTACATGTCTTACACAATGAGTGAATGAAAGAAATGGTTCATTTGTGCTTGTAATATAGATAAAATGTCCATTGAACAATTCAAAACATTTTGGGATACATAAACTTACAAGACACATACCAAAACTACACATCCACAGGACGGCACAACACACACACACCCATGCACACCACATGCACCCTCACACACACACACATGCGCGCGCGCCACACACACACACACACACACAACACATACAGTATACTGTATATAAGTGTGTACATGAGGTACCACACACACCACACACACACACACACACAAACACACACACACACACACACACACACACACACACACACTTATCATCCTAATTAGTACACCATAGAATATAAACCAATATTACAACAAAACAAAACTTCAAAGCAAATCTTTTTTTCTAAAAAACATAATATGCCCAAACAAATAAAGAAATAAATGACCAAACCAAAAAGAAAAAAACAAACAATGAACTGATTAACTTTTTTTAAAGATAATAATGCCCAAACAAATAAACATGAATGACCACCCAAAAAAAAAATAAATAAAGAACTGATAAAGAAAAATAAATAAATAATAAATGAATAAAAGAAATGTATATATATACACAAATAAACAATTGGCAATCGATGAATGAAAGGATAAATGAATGAACAAATACATGAATAAAAGAATAAATATAGATGAATAACCACAGATATAAAAAAAAAATACCCCCCCCCCCCCCCCTCTCCATGAACAAATAGATGAATAAAGAAAAAATAAATAGATGAATAACCACACAGACATAACAAATCCCCCCCCCCCCCAACACACACACACAAACCATGCCACAAAGCAAACACACACTGAGAGCAAGACAAACTAACCCTAGCAAACTGATCCTGCGCCACACCACCAAGCACTTGCTGAGCCAGGGGGGTGGGGGGGTCTCGGGGGTGGAGCCCCCCCCCTCCTCAGATGAAGAAGACACCTCCCCTCCCCCTACACCCTCACCCTTCCCTTTCCCGGCAGACAATTCCAAACTGCCCGGAGATGTACGACGACCAGCGTCCTGGCACAGGGAGGGGGAGGAGGGGAACCGTGCAAGGAATGGACGACGAAGCGCCGAGATTCGGGGACTGGGCGGAGGAGGAGCGGGCGGGGGTCAGAGGGCAGCGCAGAGGCCGAGAGATCGGAACTAAGCGGCTTGGAGAGCTGCTCTCTCTCAACACTCCCTCGGGAAGTTTGGGAGCTGGGTTGGGGGGGAGGGGGAAGGGGAAGGGGGGTTGGGGGATGGGATTTAGCTGTGGCTGACTGCGCGGGAGGCGGGGAATTCTCGACGACCTGAGCGGTAGTGGCGCCACCACTGTCGCCACCTCTATCGCCATCCTCCAAAGCAGGGAGGCTACTCACGCTTTTCCCACCCCCCTCGCTGTTGCCTCCACTGCAGGGGAGGCGGGAGAACGGAGCGCGTGGCCATGGGGAGGGAGGATCCCTGAAGGTTCTTCGTCGGGTGGCCGCGACCTTACCCTGACCCTGGTCGGAGGTCAGCCCGTTCATGCCGCTAGGCCGTTGGCGTTGTTGTGTCCGTGACGTTGCTCTCGCACGGCTTCTCCCGCCTTGAGGGCCAGCATGTCGTCCACTTCTCCCATCATGCCTTGCTGTTGTCGGGGGCAAGGTCACCATCAGGATGTGTCAAGGTCACCATCAGGATGTGGTATCAGTCATGGGTGTGCCGTCCCAAGTTTTTCGAGGTAAATCAATGTGAAAATGTTCTTTAAAGGCCAGCAAGAGATTGTGTTTTATTGGAGGTAAAACATTTGCAGTGATGCGTTGGTAAGGAATGTGTTATATCATCCATTTTGAGGTACAGAAACAGCAGGCCACAAGAATTTAGTTTCATTGGAGGTAAAACATTTGCAGTGATGCTTCAGCGATCAGGAAGCATCGATGCAACAGTTAACGCAGATTTTGAAGAGTTTTATTTGAAACAGAACGTAGCAAGTTATCCATTCCAAGATTGGACAGCACCAGGGTACGGTATCATTTCACAGAATTGTACAGAATTATTTGGAACAAAACATCGGCATTGTTTCATCCCATTTTGCAGGACAGCAACGCAGAAACAGCAAACGAGGCAGGAAACAAAGAGTTTGGATTTTCACAGCACAGCACCACATATGCAAAACCACATGACCCACACCACATCAAAATTGTGGCAGCCAGATCATCACAACATGATGTGGTCACATCACAGAACACCACAGAAAGATAAGAAGTGCATCATTACATAGTTGCAAATATGTTGAAAACAGTCAACAGCAATATTCATTGGACATTGCGACAGAGCAGAGCAACCCACATCTCAGCAGAAGGTGGTG
>CM060350.1:9894940-9909940 GCA_030674155.1 Stramonita haemastoma
AAATTATAACACACTGCACACATATATTCCTTCCTGCTGATTTCCTTATCAACTTCAGCTTTGAAAACTATTCTACACTAATTCATCTTTTTGATATAAGCCAAATTAACACTTGCAAACTAAAATATATACATATTGGTCTTTCTATTGAATTTGTGACAGAGATAAGGGTGCTATGGAAGGGCCTTCAGTTCTTCTTGAAGTTTGGCTAGTTCCTTGTCAAGACGAGAGACCTCATCTTTCTTGTCCTTGGAAGCTAGGCGCAGTTGACAAGAGCGGTCAATCAAAGTGAAGCTGCGCTGCTGCTGCCCTTCAAATGCCAGCCTGTCAGCTTCCTCAACAAGCTGCACTGCAATGTCCTGTGTTGTTTTCCTTTTCTTTTTTAGTGCCTCAATTTCTTCTGTCTTCTTTCTCTTTTTTTCCAGACGCTCTTGGTTGGTCTTCAGCTTGCTTTGTTCATCAAGGAAACGCCTGTACTCTTGCTGGGCATGACCAGCATCAACCAGCAGCCTCTTTGTAATGTTGACCTTCAAGATTCCACCACAACTGTGTATGTGGTCAAGCACAGTTCTCCTGGCTTTCAGAGCTTTCTGGCTCAGATTGTCAGTCATCATTTCCTTGTTGTAGGAAAACCCACGCTCCACTGTCGACTGTCCATGGGACAGAACAAGGAGCTTCTGGATGACATTCCACAGCTTGGCATACTTGCTCTCCGTTGCAAGGTGACCATAAAACCAAGCATCCAGCCTCTGTGTGGAGGGGTCAAAACTGGCAGCATCAGACGCAATGTCGTCGAGGAAGTCAGCAAACTCTTTGCACACTGTGTCAGCAGTTTCATGGTCTAGTCTCTTGACACCACACATTGCGTGGAGTAGATTCTGCATTTGTTCTTTGCAGGCTGCTCTGTTTTTCATAGTCTCTGGGTTGAGGCAGGAAATCTGTCGAATGACTGCATACTTCAGAGGACACTTGTCTTGTAGTTTGCTGACTGTTGCTTTCAAGAACTTTCTGCAGCTCTGCTGAAACTCAGTGACAGCTCTGTCACTTGCAGGATTCTTTTTTGACATTTTTGCTTTTTGAAGCAGGGATCTCGCCTGGAAGCCTATGTCGATTTCTCCTAAACTGCAGTAGTTATCAGAATTGGACACATCAACTGCAGCAAGTTTTTCAGCACTGTCACAATCATTTAGAACATCTTGACGGAGAAAACGTCGCATGAGGTTTCTCATCATTCTCTGCAAGTCAGAGCTGAGGTAGGGAATGAGGGGCTCATCTTTTTGGTACTTGGTCAGGAAGGGCTCCATTTCCCTTGCAACTGCAGCAAAGAAAGCCAGCTGAGCAGAGGTAAGGGGCGCACTGACACCTAACTTGACTGTCTCAAAACTCTTGTTCTTTGGTAGGGGGATTTTCTTTTCTTCTGCTGTTTTCACATAGAGATCCAGGGCAGGCAGAAGCTCAATTATCTTGGTAGCTACAGACGCATTTTCCAACCATCTGTGAGAGCAGAACTTTGGAGGTAGAGATGTGGCATTGCTAACCCTCATGAAGTCCTCTCGTCTAGCTGGGCTGTCCTTGAAAAGGTAGTAGCATGCTGACAGGAAGGAATCCACTTGCCATGAAGAAGCATTGCAGCCTGCTCGGAAAGAATTGTGGACTGTGTGAAGGCCACAACTGCCTGTGTGCAGTAGGCCAACTTTTAGGTCCTCCTTCATACTGCTGTGAATTCGGTTGTACACACTCCAGTTCACTGCAGGGCCATCCATCCCCAGCTGAATCATGTCTTCCTTGGGCAAGGAGAACTCGGACTGCACACTCAAAATTTTGTCAAACAGGTCAATTGCACAGGCATGTCCCAAGAAATCTGAGGTCAAATATCTCGTCTGGACAGCATCTCCATCCCAAAACCTGACATGAAAATCCATTTGCTTCAATTTGTTTTTCTGGTTCATGGACTCATCAAAAAGAAGCGCATATCCTGAAGAAGAAGCCCTCACTCTCTCTTTCAGCTGGTTCAGGAAATGAGGTGCAAGTCCAAAGGTGGTCAGGTACCTACACTTTGTCTCTGAACATTTAAACTGCAGAGCTGTGTCGCTGTCTGGAAACATTTGTTGAAAAAGCTCCCCAACACCCTTTGATGAGACAAAGCTGTAGTGGGACTCCACCACCTTCAAGCTCCACAGGATTTCTGCCTTGAGCGCTTGGTTGGCCAGACTGTGATCTGAAAAAAAAAAAAAAACTCTAGCAAACACAACCTGAGATCTGAAAAAAAAAAATAAAATAAAACAAAACTCTAGCAAACACCTTCATTTCTAACTTTTTTTTCTGACAGGCATTCATTCTACACAATAAGTATATGTGTTGATATTCATAGTTCTAGCGTTTCTTTTTTTTTTTGTTTGTTTGTTTGGTTTTTGTTTTTTTTCCTGTGCGCACCCCCTTTGTGGATAGTTGTCCTATATAGAACTTGCCACGTTACTAGCAACATGATTTTTTCTTCTTTTTGTAGAGGGCACCTCTATATGCACACACACACACACACACACACACACACACACACACACACACACACACACACACACACACACACATGTGCACAGAGAGAGAGATTTCATGTAGAGAAAAAAAAAAAGAATTTGAGAGAGAGAGAGAGAGAGAGAGAGAGAGAGAGAGAGAGAGAGAGAGAGAGAGAGAGAGAGAGAGCGAGAGAGAGAGAGAGAGAGTCTAAAGAGCGATGATGGGGGGAAAGCGGAGGGAAGGGGGAACCACATTCAGTGTTTGTCTGCTGGGTCACACCAGTGTGTTTTTTTATGTTCAAAACAAAATGACAAAGAGAAAGTGTCTGTCACATGTGTGTGTGTGTGTGTGTGTGTGTGTGTGTGTGTGTGTGTGTGTGTGTGTGTGTGTGTGTGTGTGTGTGTGAGAGAGAGAGAGAGAGGGAGAGAGAGAGAGAGAGAGAGAGAGAGAGAGAGAGAGAGAGAGAGAGAGAGAGAGAGAGAGAGAGAATCTGTCACATGTGTGTGTGTGTGTGTGTGTGTGTGTGTGGTGTGTGTGTGTGTGTGTGTGTGTGTGTGTGTGTGTGAGAGAGAGAGAGAGAGAGGAGAGAGAGAGAGAGAGAGAGAGAGAGAGAGAGAGAGAGAGAGAGAGAATCTGTCACATGGTGTGTGTGTGTGTGTGTGTGTGTGTGTGTGTGTGTGTGTGTGTGTGTGTGTGTGTGTGAGAGAGAGAGAGAGAGAGAGAGAGAGAGAGAGAGAGAGAGAGAGAGAGAGAGAGAGAGTTATTTTACTTACCAGTGAGTTTTGACTGGAACGTACTTGGCTGAGCACAGGTAGGCCTACTTGGTGCCTGAGCACTGCTGGTACTTGGTTGAACTGATGATCCACCGGCTTCAAAGAGATCGGGGATCACAACTCTAGTTTCCATGCGATGACGCTGTTCATTACGCTCATGGCGCTTACTTTTCATGTGCGCCTTCAACACGGCTTCGCCCATCGATGCCAGATTTAGCGAAATGCAACACACAATACATCTTGCTTTTTTTGAATCACTGTCTCGCCTGATCCAGTACTTGTAGCTATCCTCTTTTATCCAACGATCTTGGAAAGAACACTTTCCCGGCATTTTGGTGGCTTGGAACGGTTATTTTCACTTTCAAGGCATGCGCATTGGGCCACTTCCGTCAGACAGTCTATCAGCCAGTTCCGAGATTTACTTCCCTTTACATTTCGTCTGCTACGGTCCCTTTACGACGGCAAATCAATTGAGCGCAAATTTTCCTTTTCTTTTTTTTTCTCGCGGATAATGATAATCGGGAAAGGCACACATAATTTCTTAGCTCTCTTTATAATGAAGACAGTTTTGATTTTATAAGGACCTCAGTGCTTTTTATAAGGACCGATTGTGTAAATATAAGCACTTTTAAGGCCTTATGAGACTCTACATCAAATTTAAAGACTTATAAGCACCTATAAGGACTGTACAAACCCTGCACACACACACACACACACACACACACACACATCCCAGACCTCCAAGTCTGTCTGGTTGAAGCCGCTACGATCCAGGCTGTCTGCGGTGCTGTAACCAGAGTCACTGCTCAGCACCGTGTGTCTCTTCCACTTCCCTTCCGGCCCTTCCAGGATGCTGCGGAACTCATCCGACGGTCTGCACAATGTCACCATCAATAATAATAATGATAACAATAATAATGATGAGAAGAAGAAGAAGAAGTCTAAGAAGAAGAAGAAGAAGAAGGAGGAGAAGGAGGAGGAGGAGGAGGCGGTGGAGGAACAAAACAACAAAAATTAATAATAATAATAATAATAATAATAATAATAGTAATAATGATAATGATGATGATGATAATTGTAATGACAACAACAATAACAATGATAATAACAACAACAACAACAATAATAAATGGAATTTATATAGCGCTATATCTCGCAAAAACAAATCAAAACGCTCGCATTCAACTAATTCTTACACATGCAGCTGATAACAATTTAGATTTTTTAAACAAAGTCAAATGCACACACACACACACACACACACACACACACACACACACACACACACACACACACACACCACACAAGCACACGTTAAATCCTGTTCCGCTTTTCGTAAGAGTAGGCCATTGTGTGCCGGTGGGAACAGATGACAAGATTTACAAAACTGCATACACACGGGGACTGGATGTAAAAAAAAGCGCGAGTGCTTATTCCATTATCCTCAATATAAAAGAATAAAATAAAAATAAATAAATAAATAAAACACACACACACACATACACACACACTCACACACACACACACACACACACACACTCACACACACACACACACACACACACACACACACACACACACACACACACACACACACACACACACAAGCACACACACACACACACACACACACACAAGCACACAGAGCCATCTATGAGCATAAATTATACATCAACAGATAATCCTATCACAAATCACGGCTATCTATGAGCAGCAATACCTCCATGGATAACGATTCTATCCCATATCACAGCTATCTATGAGCAGCAATACCTCCATGGATAACGATTCTATCCCATATCACAGCTATCTATGAGCAGCAATACCTCCATGGATAACGATTCTATCCCATATCACAGCTATCTATGAACAACAATACATCAACAGATAACAATTCTATCACATATCAAAGCTATCTATGAGCAGCACATGGATAACGATTCTATCACATATCACAGCTATCTTATCCATGAAGGAAGAAGACAGACGGACGTACGGCTGGTTGGGGAGGGACTTGCGCAGCAGACGTTTCATGTCGGACTCGCTGAGGAACCCTCGCTTCCTGTCCTCCCGAATCGCCTCCATGTGCAGGAACTTCAGGATGTGCTGTCGCCCCCGACGACACATCTGTCGGCCAATCAAACAGCACCATCAGCAATATCATTATCGCCCAAACAATCACAACGGTAATAATGATAGTAGTGATATGTGGATTTTTTTTTATAGCGTTGAATGCTGTAAAGTAAATTAAATCAAAATGCTTGGATTCAAACCAACCACACACATGCCACTGTTTACAAAATATTGAAAGATTTTAAATCAAGACACACAGACACAGACACACACACAGAGACAAACACACACAGACAAGTATTCTCAGGTCAGATCTGAATGAAGTTGACAGAACTTTGCATTGTGCCTGAGACAGTATGGAAGAGAATTCCATCAAGACAGGGCTTGATCTCAAAAAGATAGCTCCACTCTGATGTTTTTTTTTAGGTTTTTTTTTAAGAAAATTCAAAATTAAACAACAAACAAACAAGCATCTGAAGAAGAAGTGAAGATTAGAGATGGCACACAAAGTTAAGAAGATCAGAAAAGTTCAAAGTTATCAAAGTATCTAGCAGACTACATTGTTCACAACTGAGTTTTTTTCCCTTTTATGAAATGCTCAGACAGCAACTATTGTTGTCGACATTATGAGCAAAAAGACACTGCACTACCATTAAGCGCCTGAAAGTAAGGCCCAGCACGTCCAACTTTGGGCAGGAGAGAATTGTTACCTTTTTTGTCTTTCTGGAAAAAAGGCAGGAAGAATGAACCAAGACGGCAGAAAAAACAGACAAAGAAGGGGGGTGACAGGAAGAAAAGAACAGGGCAGAAACAAAGAGAGAGAGAGATGGAAAAGAGGGCATTTCTAGCACAGATTCCCCAGAAGATGAGGATGCTATTTATACTGACAGGCTTCCAGCATCCCCACTGAATTCAAGTTTGGTACATATGTGAAGACAGCAGCCAGTGGAGAAGAAGGAGGATCATATAACTATCATAGGGTGAAGGGAAGGATAACACCAAACTCGGTGATGCTGACAGACGAGACATATGAATTACCATACATGACAATATTTAGTTTCACACAGATATTTCAGTACTAGCTCTAATCAAAACCTCACATATCTATAAAAAAAAAAAAAATTTTTTTTTTTTTTAAAGGAAATATAAAAAAATGACTGGTTTCTCAGCCAATCAGAGAAGGTGGCACAACCAACTCACGTGGGCGGGCGGGGACTCGAGGGGGTTGTGTTCGAGCACCATGTACTCCAAGCCTCAGCTTTGCATAAGACTGTGGGGATTTCTGGATGCGGTATGCAGGAGATCTCCAGCCAGATCAGGTTCAGCTTGCAGATATCTGCCCGTCACACAACACGTTCAAGATTCAACAATTTTGGAAATTCTAGCACAGATTCAAGGTTGATTGCTTTAGCCCTTTTGGGCATGAAAGATTACAAACAATTCTACCTAACTAACAGGACAGTAAACTAACAGCAACTGGTTTTTTAAGATATCATACCAACAAAACTGAAAAATAAAAGTGTTCAGCATGAAAGAGCAACTGTAGTGAAATAATCAACAAATAATTATAAGTGCAAGGCATTCTTTAAACAAAAAAAAAAAAAAAATTACATCCACTTTGGAACTGGCAGAGACTGTGGGGATTTCTGAAGCCAAAACGCGCAAACAGTCACCCATCCACTTGGTAAACAGGCTTGATGCTGCTTAACCTTAGTATGGGGAAAGCGAGGTATCTGACCACTGAGCTATCCCGTCCCCATTTCTTTAATGCTCTGCAATTATTATTTATTTATTTATTTATTTATTCTTTTATATCGAGGAAAATGGAATAAGCACTCTTGTGTTTTTTAACATCCAGTCCCCGTGTGTATTCAGCTTTGTAAATTGTCATCTGTTCCCACTGGCACACAAGTGGCCTACTCTTACGAAAAGTGGAACTGGTTTAACGTGTGCGCAAGTTGTTCTGCGTGAGTTCGCACACGGAGCCTTGGTTTATAGTCTCATCCAAGGCCTTTTGGGGAGAGTGGAGTCAGCACTGATGTTAACTCCAGAGAAAAAATTCCCTCGACCGGGAATAGAACCGGGTCGTCAAATTGCGAGCGCATGTTCTGACCACTAGGCTATCCCATCCCCCCATTCGTACATGTATACAACCTCAGTTTTTAGTACTCATCCGAAGGACTTTTGGGGGAGTGGAGTCAGTGATAATGCTAACTCCACGGGAAAATTACCTAAAAACAGGCACTTCCGCAGTGGCTCGATCCCGAGCTGACAGATCATGAGCGCAACACTCTAACCACTAGCTATTCCACCCACCCCCCACCCCCCATTAATTAATATATTTTGTATATTAATGCTCTCCAAAACCAATCTTGGCCTAGGCCAAAAGTTGTGTCAGTTATTGATGTCAGGTCATTGCCAAGGCCTACACTAAAATGTTGTGATGTTGTAAAATGTTGTGTTGAGCTTGCCTTCAGCCATGACAAGCTCTTAACAGAACAACCTGCACTCTCCTTCAAAGGAGAATAAATCCTCTGAAGTCGGAGTATGGCTGCCTATATGGCGAGGTACTTGAAAATAGTCATACACGCAAACTTCTCATTCAGTAGTGTGCAATTTCAATCTCACAGTGATTCCCAGGTGGGATTAGCGAGTCAGAGGGCACATTCTGGGTGACCCCCAGAGTGTTAAGCTGGGGAACAACAACAACAACAAAACCAACCCAGGTGTACTCACCTACAGGGAGCTCCACCAGGAGATTTCTGCGCACGTTCAGAGAGCGCAGGGAGCGCAGATCCCCGATCTGAGAGGGCAGGTGGGTGATTTCATTGCAGCTCACATCCTGGATTGAAAAAAAAAAAAAAAATTCTTGAAATTTCTTGTTTGTCAACCACATTTCAGCTGTGAGGTCGTAATTATGTTATACGCTTCTGAAGAAAACAACAACTACAACAAAACTCAAGATAAATGACATTCACAAGCTGAGAGAATCTACCCTGTCGTGATGGTATGCAATATATGATTAGCACAATACAACATCCTTATATATCTATATTGTTTTTTAGCCCTATCCGATCTCGAAAGCCATATTGGGCTGTCACCTCATTTAGTATCAGTGGCTCCAGTAACTTCACTTCTAGTTCAAAACCAACACCTCCTAATACCTTCAAATATCTAACACAGTCCATGTAGAAAAAAAACCAATATTATGACACAATACTTAAACATTTCCTTCCTGAAGGCTAAATAAACCAGGAAGTGCTAGGACGCCAGCCACTTCCACTCAATTTATCATCCCCAAGTTACAAAAAAAGAATTATAAATAAAAAACATTTTAAAGAACAAAAATATACACAAAAATACCATATAGGCAAATAACAAGGCAGAATGGACATCCTGTGCCCATCCGGTGTTTAAAATATCACTACCTGGTCATCCAGAGCAAAAGAACACAAGTCAAGTGTCATATCATGAAACATAAATTTTTGGGAAAGATTTGCTTGAAAAAGGCAGGAGAGTGGACTGGGAAGGCAGAAAATAAGCAAGAGGAGGGACTGAACGGTAAGGAAAAAGACAGAAGCAAAAAAAAAGAATAGAAAAGTGGAAAATTCTAGCACAGAATTTCCAGAAGGTGGGGATGCTTATTTATACTGTAAGAGCTAGGGACGGGATAGCCTAGTGGTCAGAACATTGCGCTCGCAATTTGATGACTCAGTGTTCAATTCCCGTTCAGGGGATTTTTCCCTGTAGTTAACATCAGTGCGACTCCACTCTACCCCAAAGTCCTTCGGATGAGACTATAAACCGAGGCTCCATGTGCAAATACGCAGAACATTTGCGCACAATTAAATCCTGTTCCGCTTTTCGTAAGAGTATGCCATTGTGGGCCTGTGGGAACAGTGACAAGATTTACAAAACTGCATACACCGGATGTGTAAAAAAAAAAAAGCACACAAGGCTTATCCCATTATCCTTGATATAAAAGAATAAGAAAATAAATCAAAATAATAAATCAGGAAAAGACAGAAGCAAAAAAAAAAAAAAGAAAAGTGGAAATTTTAGCACAGAATCTCCAGAAGTGGGGAATCCTATTTATATACTGTAAGAGCCCCTCTGGTTATAATCCCCATAGGGGAGATGATGGGGAAAAAACACAATCCCCAACTCACCAGATCCATCAGTCAGCGGAGCTGGCCTATCTGCTCTGGGAGACGGGAAACACAATACCCAACTGGATCCATGGTCTAGGTGGTAACGACGCCTTGCCTCGAAAGCAAAAGTCTGGGTCGGAGTGTGCGTGGTTCATACCCCGTTTGGGCCCAAAACATTTTTCCCCCTCCATTAGACCCCGAGTGGTGGTCTGGGCGCTAGTATTTCGGATGAGATGATAAACCCGAGGTTCCGTGTGTTACACATCACTATTTAAGCGCTTGTAAAAGAACCCAACCCAACAAAGGGGGTTGACCCTGGCAAAATTCTTTAGAAAAAGAAAGCCACTCTGATAGGGAAACAAATACAGTGCATGCAAGGAAAAAAAAAAAAAAAATGGATAGGCGCTGCTTGTGGCAGGGACACGCTCTCTCTCCCCGGGAAGAGAGAGAGGAGCCCGAAATTTCAGGCAGAGAAATCTGCTGTGACATATAAAGTGGTATACAAAATAATACAAACTGACCAGGTCCATCAGTCTGCGAGCTGGCCTATCTGCTCTGGGAGGGACACCAGCTTGTTGTTGGACACCAGCAGCACCTCCAGGGAGGACAGGGCACACACACACACCGGGATCGTCGTCAGCTGGTTACGACTGCCACACACACACACATACACACAAGTACTCTAGTATAGTAGAGTGTCAACAGCTTGCTGCTCAGGTTAGTATGATTTATATTTTATATACAGGCAATACTAATATTACAAACACATTTTTTGTTTCATAAAGTAAAAAAAGACAATTCTTCTGCACATGTGCATGCACATATCATGCCATGTACCACACACCACACAGAGTCACCACACACAACACACACACACATACACAACACTCACAACACACACACACACACAACACATCTCTCCTTCTCTCTCTCTCTCTCTCTCTCTCTCTTTTCTCATCTCTCACTCACTCACACACACCACACACACACACACACACACACACACACACACACACACACACCACATCACTACACTCACTCACCACCACACACACACACACCAGTGACACATCACTCACTCACACACACACACACACACACACTTTAATCCTGTTTCCCCTTTTGTACACAGAAGGCCGATCATTGTGCCGTGGACAGACGTCATACAAACTACATACACGGGCGGAATAAAACAGCACACATGCTTAATCCCATTATCCTCAAATAAAAAAAAAATAAATAAATTTAAACACACACAAAACAAACACAACACACAACCCCCCCCCCCCCCCCCACACACACACACACACACACCCCCCCCCCCCCACACACACACACACACACAAAACCATTCTCTACAAACAAACTTCCACACACACACACACACACAGACCTGAGGTTGATGTGTGTGAGGGCCTGCAGCTGGGCGAGGTCTGTGGGAATGGCTCTGATGAAGTTGTGGTAGCAGTTGAGGCGCTCCATGTAGCGGTACTGACACACCTCCGGGGGAAGCTCACTCAGCCGATTCTTGGACAGATCTGTTACAAATGACAAACATGTACACAACTCACACAATTGCAAAAAATATACTGCAAGGCTTTTGTGTGTGTGTGTGTGTGTGTGTGTGTGTGTTTTGTGTGTGTGTGTGTGTGTGTGTGTGTGTGTGTGTGTGTGTGTGTGTGTGTGTGCGAGTGTGTGCGAGTGTGTGTGTGTGTGTGTGTGTGTGTGTGTGTGTGTGTGTGTGTGTGTGTGTGTGTGTGTGTGTGTGTGTTTATGCGTGCGTGCATGTGTGGTGTGTGTCAAAAACAATACTGCAATACTTCCAAGGAGGAAGAAAAAGAGGCAGATCAAGAAGAGATGGGAGGACAACATCAGCGAATGGACAGGCCTGGAACTCAACAAAACTTTGAGAAAGGCAGAACAGAGAGAGAGGAATGGAGGGAACTGGTTGTCATCAGGGGTGCCCCCACAGGTCGCCAGACTAAAGGATAAATTTTATATAGTATAGAAATAGATAGATAGATAGACAGACAGACAGACAGACAGACAGAGACAGACAAGACAGACAGACAGACAGACAGACAGACAGACAGACAAACAGACAGATAGAACAGATAGACAGATAGACAGATAGATAGATAGATATATAGAAAAGAGAAATAGACAGACAGATACATGGAATAGGGGGCACCAGACTAAGGGATACCAATTGACAGACAGACAGACAGACAGAAGACAGACAGAAAGACAGAGACAGACAGACTAGACAGATAGACAGACAGACAGACAGACAGACAGACAGACAAAGACAGACGATAGTAGATAGATAGAAATAATTGAAGATAGATGATGATAGATGATTAACAGACACTTTCAAAGTTGAAGTTAACATACATTTAAATTCTGAAGGGCTTTGGTCCAGGTGTGTGTGTGTCACAGTCAAAGTCATACATGTGTGTGTGTGTGTGTGTGTGTGTGTGTGTGTGTGTGTGTGTGTGGTGTGTGTGTGTGTGTGTGTGTGTGTGTCGTGTGTGTGTGTGTGTGTGTCGTGCATGTGCACACATGTGCAATGCAGCATGCATGAGTGTGTGTTCATGCATGCATGCATAAATGCAGAGAAAAACAAGCAAAAAAGATACATTTCCTGTACAAAAATTTCTGCTGACATTTAGTGAATTTACCAAAAAAAAATTACAACTGTTCTCCTTCAGCCATTTCAAATTTAAACAAACATGCAAGTACACACAAGAACAAGTAAATCTAAACACACCGAAATCCCACAAACATACACATACATATATGATACACCCAAAAGAAACAACTAATACAGGATAGTCGACACTTAACTTTTCACTCTGCAGTTGTAACATGAATTTACAGTTTAAAATTGTGCGTGCAAATGCATGTCTATCCTATGTAGAGGTGGCATAATTTAAAAATTAAAGTTAACTTATGAAGAGCGATTGTGTTTTGTGTAAAATAGGAAGCCACCAAATACTCAGTCCAACACTGCTGATTGCGCACAATGAGTAGCAAACATATGATTGTTCCACTTAGAACTTGAACAGCATGCATCATGACAACACACAACTTATAATAATGCCACAGAGCTGTTTTTCAAGTCACCTAGAAGTAAAAATTGTAACTCTCTATGGACCAATAGCGACACTACAACTAGAACAAAAAAAACCTAGTTGCGTGTGACATGGACCCACAAGAAGCACCCAACATTTCAACAAAACTCACACAACAACATTTAATGTTTCACAACAAAATAAAAGATTAATAAAATTTAGTAATAAAGAAACATGTTTTGAATAGATAGCTCCCATCATCTAAAATGCATTTAAACCCATACCACACAGTCCACCTTATACACACATGTCAACAACCATAAACCATTAAAATCACTACTCACAAAACCCAACATCTATCACACTACCACCAAGATACAGGTAAGGTACTCACACTTCACCCTTAAAAACTCTCTGACACCACACACACACACACACCCCACACAACAACACGACCACAGACCTAAATTAGATTCCATCCATTGTTCTACCCCAGCTTTTCCACAGTCACACCACACAAACGACAGCATTCTGAGCATCACAAATTAATAAACTGATGAGTAAATTCCTTTAATTAAATAAATAATGTAAAATTTAAAGGTAAGCATGATTTCTAATTCAATGATGGGTTTTGTTTTTTTTTCCATATATTTTATAAAAGTAAAATAGAGCCTTCGTGATTTTTTTTTTAAAGGTTTTTTGCCATGTCACCCAATCCATAAACTTCCATGTTAAGGTAACACAGAAACACAACTCTTAAACTGAGAATAGTAAACCATAATAAAAATCATATTGATTGCTAGATTGAACATGGGGGGTTTTTTGTGAATTTGTGTTTAAATGTTCATCAGTGATTTGTGGGTTTTGAGGGGTGGGTTTCCATGTCAAAAAACGGTTTCCATGTCACAACCATAACAATCACTCGTAAATGACAAATCAATGTAAATAATCATAATATGCAATAGAATGATATAGTCCCCAATGTCAAGTAAGTGTTTGGATTTAATTGTGTTTTCATTGCTACAATTGCAGGTTTGTGCTTTTGAAGGGTGGGTCCATGTCACAACCAAACGGTTTCCATGTCACAACGAAACATATTACTTCAATAAGGCATATATATAAACACTTCCATCTAGTAAAGAAAACTGTTTCATTAAATGGAATCATTCTGTGGTTTAAGTTCAGGATATCTGGGAATGTGCTGTGGTCATTTGTACAAAAAACCAAACTTAAATCGGTAACACAAATGTCTATGTCACTACAAAAAAGCAAAAACAATGCTGCGATGATTGCATACTTCCAACTGATAGTGTTGTTTATAGATAAAAGCAAAAGCATTTGTAAGTGTTTTTTGTTTGATATTTTGTGTAAAAAGATGTTTTAATGCTACTTTTGGTTTCCATGTCACAACCGCAACACAGCTAAAAATAGAACCTTTATGCCTCAATTACAAAAAAAAACAATTAATGATTCATAATTTTTTCAACAGATTGCACTTTGCAACAGAGTACTCTAATATATGACAAGAAGGCAAAAACTTCCAAGGACATTTATTTTTCAAGGTCTATGTCACAAAAACCTCGCATGTTTTTGAGAATAACCCATATAAACAACCCCAAAAAATGAAACAAACTACAATCCCAACAAGGCCATAGTCAGACAGCGTTTAACAATATATTGTACTCTGAGAATCACTGTAACAGTGTAAGTGTTACAGTGTAGTAATCATCTGCCCTCAAGCGTGCATAAGGTGAGCAGGCTCTGATCTAGTCCTACTGATACCAAGACCAGTGCCAGCATAAATAAATAGATCTAGGAGAGTCAACATGAAAGCTAGCGATTGGCAGATGGAGAAAACCAGCAAAGCCACCTCTAAAATACACTCAGTCACACACTGTAGTCGCGCACACAGAGTCAGCAAACAGTCATGTTGTGTGCACACTTAGGCAAGTGCTTGCACATGCATGCATGCATGCACACTCACGCACACACACATACTCATGCACACATGCACGCATGCATGCACATACACACACACAAGTACACACACGCACATGTACACATGCATGCATGCATGGACACACATACCAGACGCACACTCACATGACTACACACACACACACACAAACACACGCACATACACATGCATGCATGCATGGACACACACACACACACACACACACACACACACACACACATTTAAAGTGTCACAAGCTAGAGAATAAAAGATTACATAACAATTTTGTAATACCAAGAACACTAGTCATATTAGTAATATGATAGGCCTATAAAAAAAAATTATAAATGCAATCACACACACACATACACACACAGTCACACACATACACACACAGTCACACACACACACTCTACAACCACTCTACAACACACACTCTACAACCATACACACACACA
>CM060350.1:9912440-9922440 GCA_030674155.1 Stramonita haemastoma
GCCATAGATATTACTGATGATGAAATTTGGACAGATCTACTTAAAAAAAAAAAATGAAAAAAAAAAAGGTAGAATATTTTATGACTCAAGCAGCACATAAATCAACCTTCAGATGGTAATGTTCAACTAACATAGCATTCACACCTCATCCACAGTTCAAAAGTTCTATGTCTTGAGATGTTTTTTCTTCCCCTCCTTTAATCTGTTTATATTATTATGGCTTTTACTTTTAACAGTACAAGTGGATGGATGGTCTAGAGGTAACACACCTGCCTAGTAAGCGAGAAGTGTATGTTCAATCCCTGTTTAAGCCCCAGCTTTTGCCCATCCTCTAGACTGTAGAGTGGTGGTCAGGGTGCTAGTCTTTCAAATGAGACGATACACTGAAGTCTTGTGTGCAACCCATATTCAGCATGTGTAAAAGATCCCACAGCAACAACTGAACAAGAAAGAAAAATTCTTTAGGAAAAAAAAAAAAGCTTCTCTGATATACAGTGATAGGGAAACAAATAATGTGTTACAATTACATGCACTATGCAGGCAGGCAAGAAAGAAAATCAGGGTGACACTGCTCTTGTGGCAACGTGCTCTCTGTCCAAATTTCAGCCCAAATTTCACACAGAGAAATCTGCCATCACTTTTAAAAACTAAAGTAAAAATCCCACAGTTGGAATGTGGCAACTTGAATGATGGCAAAAAAAAATAGCATCAATGCAAAATCTCATCATAGGTAATCTTGAAGCTCTAACCAAGAAACAAAAAAAAAAAGTTTTTAATAATCAATAAGAATAACTTTAAAAAGTATGCTTAAAAACAGTTGTAATTTCTATAGATCTAGATCTTTTTCTAGATCTATTTCTAAGTTGCCTTAGCATTACCAGTTTGTTTAGGACTTGGTGTTGCGGTCGCTTTCATACTGCCAATACAACTAATAAAGATAAAGTATTATAAACATTATCATTATAACAACAGCTACTTTTAAAATAATATATTCAGTAACGCATTTGCCCATAGCAGCTTAGCACAATTACAAATATATATAAAAAAAAATTAACAAAAAGAACACATGTATATAAAAAATTTGAATGAAAAACAAATAAATTCTCTGAACCAAACTTAACAAAAGCAAAATATGACACTAGCCTACAGGTGACCCACTGCTCTTCAACAAATAACCAATGATTCAATGTTCCTCAACAAATTAACAAGGTGTTGTTGTTTTTTTCCTGCCAAAAAAAAAGAGATAGCGCTACATAAAACAGATGCACCATGACAAAGACTGAACCCCATTTTGCCAGCATGATAAACGAACCTGCAGAAACAGACAACTCGCTGATAGTAAGTGCAGCTGTTCCCAGTGTGTGTGCACACCGACTTTTTGGCTTTACTACTGAATTCTGAACATGCCTAAGGGTTGGAAGACAGCAAGCCTTGGCGTCTGTTTAGCTTGCACACATCGATTGACAAAACAGAGAAGAAGAAGGTCCTCCACATACTCAGATCAGACAGCTGAGGTATATAAAGGAAACAGGCATCACGGTCACAAATGCGTGTGTGTGTGTGTGTGTGTGTGTGTGTGTGTGTTGTGTGTGTGTGTGTGTTGTGTTGTGTGTGCGCGTGCATGTGGCACGCATATGCATGCATGTGCACGCATATGCATGCATGTGCGCGCATATGCATGCATGTGCACGCATATGCATGCATGTGCGCGCATGCATGTGCGCACATGTGCAAGTGTGCATGCATGGATGCATGCATGCATAGATGTGTGCATGCATGCACGCTTGCATGCGTAAACTCATGTGTGCGTGCGTGTATGCATGCATGCGTGTGTGTGTCACTCTGTGTGTGTGTAAGTATACTACAAGTAGTAAAGTGCTGTGAAGGGAACAAGAAGGGGAGGCAGACAAAACAAAACAAGGCAAGACAATGGAGAACTTTCTTAATATTATTTATTTATTCTATGATGGGTGTCATGAGTTTGCTTTCACTAGTTTCAGTTCTGTCTCTAATCTTGCCATGTAATTGTATCTATACTAAGAGACCAAGAAAACAAAAGCCGAGTGTACTATCTGATACAGTACTACTGTATCAGGATTATTACATCACAGTGGATAATTTAACTTGTTATGGAGTGGTTTTACTCCCGAGTTGAAAAGAAAGAGATCCTGATCTATAGATCAAGCCCTGATAGTTGATCAATAGCTGATCCATGTGAATGACCTCAAGTCTGCAAGAAAGTGTCAAAGATCCATGTTCACTGGCAGAGTCAGGAAGTCATTTAATTTAAATTCATTAAATTCATTTTATCTGTTATCAGACAATGTGAATGGGATGTCTTCAACAAAGATTGTTTGGGACTTTTATTTTATTTCTTTATTTTGTTTTACATTACTTATGATTTGTGGTGAATTTTTCTGATCTATCAATTTAAATCTATTCTTTTTGTTAAATAAATGTATACGTAATAAATTTACTTAACAAAAAGAAAAGATTTAAATTGATAGATAAAAACTACACTAGCACTAGGTCTAGCCAAGCTGTCAGTCAATCACAAATTTTATGTCAATACATTGCCAAAGCACAGTATACTACATGTCTGTAACTTAAAGTTTAATTTTAGCTTTCTCTTCCCACCATGGTTAGGAGAGCTCTTTACACAGCCCAGTTTTACTGGTAACTTGGTCAGTAAATATACATGATATGTATGCTGATGCCTTAAATAAATTGTGCATACATTTATAAGAATCACATTTCCTTCGTATGCATTGTCTTTTTCCAGTCCTGCAGTCAAGATCAATGTTCCAAAATTGTTTATTTATTTATTTATTTATTCTTTTTTATATCGAGGATAACAGAATAAGCAATCATGTGCTTTTTTTCATCCGGTCCCCGTGTGTATGCAGTTTTGTAAATCTTGTCATCTGTTCCCACTGGCACACGATGGCCTACTCTTCGAAAGCGAACAGGATTTAACGTGCACGCAAGATTTCTGCGTGCTTCCATTGTAAAAGCTAGAGAGTAGTAGTTTAACTAGAGCTGGCACCTGGCTTTGGATTTTGACAGCAATATTGTCTAATCACTGCACGGTTAATTAATTAAGTAAGTCAAGTGTCATCATACTTATAGCTGCTGTCATCCAGTTATTCTGACATGGTTTGGACCTGGCATCTTTTCAATACAATTCAAACACTTTATTATCTCAAACTGAAACTCATACATAGCCAGAGAAATTCATGCTTGTTACAAGCCATACATAAAAACAGTAAACATGGAAACATGTCACGTGAAAAAATACCACAACACAGTAGCCAAACATCAGCACACACCCATCATAATATAAAAAGAACCATAAAATTAATCAGCAATGCCTCGGCCAGTCATAAATTCACCCAAGTAAAATTACAAATGCTCAGAATAGTCATACATGCTCCAGTATGCCCACGGATCCACACATGCATACACAGCTCTCACGCACGTGCGCACACACACACACACACACACACACATACAAACACACACACTACACACACACACACTCACACACACACACACACACACACACACACACTCCACACACACACCACACACACACACACACACTGGAAACATTCGCACACACTTTTAAGTTTTATGACTGTCAGCATCACTCAAAACATTATGTATCATTGCCTTTAATATTGTCTTTCCTTTCTGATTGTGGGTATAAAAAAATGTTTTCAATAAATCATGCTCCAGGGACTGTCATGTTGTGAGTGAAAGAGGTGGGTGAGGTGGGGAAGAAGGCTGTGAATCTGAATTATTATGTACAGTCAGTGCATCCACAGTGTCTTGTCTGTATGAACTAGGCCTAGTAACTTGCAGGGGGGAGCTGAAGAAGGTGGGTATTAGTGTTAATCTGAATGTATAACCGATGTATGCACAGTGTCTAGTCTGTGAACAAGTAAAATTTGTGATCAATCAGAAAATAGCGTTTCTGTTTCTGTATCACTGTGAATGCTATGTTAGTACATGCATCTTAGGTTATTTCCATGTTTCTTTGCCTTTGATGTGAAGTGTGTTATTTCCTTTTGTTTTGAACATCAACCGTATCTAAGTTTCTGTTTCTGATGTATTTAAAGCACTGTGCAAATCTTATATCCATGAGGAAATAATACTAAATTCTCTGAGCCATACTATGGGACCTTGTGACTAATCACACACATGCACGCTCAGTCACACACGTGTGTGTGTGTGTGTGTGTGTGTGTGTGTGTGTGTGTGTGTGTGGTGTGTGTGTGTGTTGTGTGTGTGTGTGTGTGTAGTGTGTGTGAGTGTGTGTGTGTGTAGTGTGTGTGTGAGTGTGTGTGTGAGTGTGTTGTGTGTGTGTGCTTGTGTGTGTGTGTGAGTGTGCTGTGTTGTGTGTGCTTGTGTGTGTGTGTGTGTGTGTGTGTGTTGTGTGTGTGTGTGTGTGTGTGTGTGTGTGTGTGTGTGTGTGTGTGTGTTGTGTGTGTGTATGTCATGTGTGTGTGTGTGTGTGCGTGCATGCGTGTGCACGTGTGTGCACATGCGCAAAATATATGTGTGCACATGCATGCTTATGTTATACATGTATGCATGTGCATATTATATATCTGCCTGCCTGCCAGCCCTTGTCTCTAGTAGAATACACCAGACCTTGAGTCTTCTAAGTTTCAAGGGCTGCTGCAGTGCTTGGTGGAAGTGGTTGGCTAATAGTATTACTCACTGAGTAATAGCACTATAGTCCCTAAATTGGATTACTCAACAGGGACTTTAATACAAGTAACAAACCTCTCTCTCTCTCTCTCTGAGTCTCTCTCTGAGTCTCTCTCTGAGTCCCTCTCTGAGTCCCTCTGTCTGTGTGTGTGTGTGTGTGTGTGTGTGTGTGTGTGTGTGTGTGTGTGTGTGTGTGTGTGTGTGTGTGTGTGTGTGTAAAACTCATGTTATTCACACTACAACTAAGACAACAATGGTTTTGAGCAAAACACTGAAAAACAGAAACCATAAAACTAGTAAAAGCCCTTGATAGACCAACACTATTCACTGTAAGACTGTAGTGTAATTAAGTAACTTCACCGTGATGACAAAAACACAAGTTCTCTCCACTATTACTAGTATTAGTATTACTGCACAGTGCCCTATACCATAGAAACTCACACAATAATAATAATTAATATTCATGGAAACATTCTGGCAACAAACTACTGGATGAAGTGGCCTTTTTTGTGCAGATGATATTTATAACGTTTGACAAGCAGGCCAACAACGTAAGGGCACACCAGGACAATGCCCATTCAGTACCAACTACAAATAATCACCACGCCACAGGCACACAAGGCGGATATAAGCTTGAGGAAGTAGCTTGGAATTCGTCCAAAATAACCCTGCCTAAAGCCTGCCCTGGGAAAAAGAATCAGCATCCAGTATAAATTTCTATTATATTAATTTCTAAATTTACAACATGCTGTCTAATAACTAAGGATATTTAAAATAAGATGCTAGACCTTTTTTTCGGAAACTGCACAGCTGATTTTATATTTATAATATAAATTATACGATCAGAATGCCTCTCATATCAGCAGTTTTGCCACTCCCATACACTATATCATGGGCAGAATCAAGACTCCATAATGCATACCAGCACAACTGAACTGAAAACGAGGTACAACTAAAAGAAGGACAGAGCCATCTTAGTAGTTCAACTCAGTTAAAGTGTCTGAGTCAGACTTATGGTCTGGAGAAATCTGAGGGTGCAGACCTTTAGAATATATATCTGCTGCACCATCTGCTTTTGGTGGCTTTTTTCCCCCCATTGAGTTAACACTGGTTCCAATTCCATTCCTATAAACTACCACAAGTCCTCCACATAATAGAAGTTGTCCTGTTTGCAGATGGAACGTATAGCATCTTGCGCATGAATGTCAAGTTATTAAGCCCATTCACTTTTCACAGAAGAGTAGACGATAATAATAGATGATAATAATAATAGCCAAGGCTGGTGGTGTGCATTCATGACACAAACATACCCAGGTTGAAATCTGCACACTAAGTAAACTAAAAGTCTAATTTCTAAATCTAATTCTGCACTGGAGGAGTGCTTTTTCGTCACAAAAATTTAAACAAGACTCCCCTCCCCTCCCCCCCCTCAAAAAAAAAAAACCCACCTAAGAACAGATCAAGGCTCACTTTGCCACAGTCTGAGAGCTCAGCTGGCTAGAGGCCCACTGGAACCAATCAGCAACTGGTTCAAAGTGTTCATGAGCACAAATGATAAAGTTCTATTTGGTCACCAGGCCTGGCTATACTGCTATAGGCTATACTACTATCTGTATGAGATCCTGCACTGCTGCTGGGTCATTTCAGACTCCATTGACTACAGACTAGCACCCCTGAGAAAAATGCAGGCAATTCCTTCTTAAATTATGATAAAAACTTCCATCATGAATGATACTGATAGAATCCAATCCTCTCCCCCTCCACTTCCACACAACACAGGTCTACTCCCAACCCCTACCCAAAACTCCACTCCCACCACCCACCCACCCACCCACCATCCCTCTACCCAACCACCCCCACCCAACAAAAACACAAATTTATTCATTCTTTGAATCTTTCTTACAGGGATAGTAGTTGTAGGTGATGTTCTTTTTTAAACAATCACCCCCCCCCCCCCCTCCCCCACCTGCTCCCCTTCCTCGTCCCTGCAAACAAACTGATTTATTTCCCTACAGAGCTACACTCACACACACACACAGTGACACACACACACACACCACACCACGCACGCACGCATGCACGCATGCATGCACATACACACACACACATACACAAAACACACACAGTGACACACACACAGTGACACACACAGTGACACACACACACAACACACATACACACATGCACACACGCACGCACGCACGCACGCACGCACGCACGCACGCACGCACGCACCACACACACACACACACACACGCACACACACACACACACACACACAGTGACACACACACACACACACACACACACACACACACACACACACACACACACACACACACAAACACACACACAAACACACACGGTGTTTTGTTTGGTTTTTGGTTGGTGGATTTGGGGTGGGTGATTTTTAAATAAGATGATGAGTTGTGGCAGTAGACTGAGTAGTGCTAAACGCATTTTCAGGAAGTAGTTGTGGCAGTAGTGCTAAACGCATTTTCAGGAAGTAGTTGTGGCAGTAGTGCTAAACGCATTTTCAGGAAGTAGTTGTGGCAGTAGTGCTAAACGCATTTTCAGGAAGTAGTTGTGGCAGTAGTGCTAAACGCATTTTCAGGAAGTACACAGTCAGTGAGTCACAGTTGGAGAAGAAAAAAAAAAAAGAGGGGGGGGGCTTATAATTCATACTATGTTACAAAGTCTAGTGTACATAAACAAAAAAAAAAAGTCTTGGTCTTGAATAACAATCATTCAGCTATAGAATGCGTTTGGTCATCTCCAACTGACAAGCCCTTCCTATGTTCCTATGCTCATAACATATACATGTATACATTCAAAGAGTTATGTATGGAATTTTACAACAAACGAGGCCAGAAACAAGGGGCAAACAAAAAACAAAACAAAGATTAGCCTAGGTCTTAACCTTTTGATCCTACCTTAAAATTGCTTTCTGTCACAAGGAGCAGGCACATGACAATTATAAACATTATAACAGTATTTCAATACAATCTGGTTTTTATAATATTAATACAATAATAGGCCTACATGCATGTATTACATTACAGTTAACTTAATATTAAATTAAACCTTGACAGACCCACAATTAAAACATCAATACCTCAAACTAAACTTGTGTGTTTATTAAATTAATTTCTTCTGATTAGAAATCAAGCTAACTAAAGCCAGTAAAGGACTAACTGACTATTCTGAATATTCATGTTTGTTTGAATATATAATACCGATAATATTCATGACTGACAGTAAGTATTATAAAATAAGCTAGGTCTAAGTATTCAATCATTGATTTGTAGCCACATTTCTCCTGACTTTGGTTTAAACTTAGCTATGTGTACATGATATAAAATATATTACTTTAGTATTAAAAATGATGCATGCATGTAAATTTAAAGGGCCTCTTCTTTTTTACTTTGAGTCTTTTAGATACTGTTAAATGGTATGCACGCAGAGGCTGTGGTTTGGTTTCCCATGTTTTTGTTTTTTTACATTAATCAAATTCACAAGATTTGTTGTGATTTGGTGCTTACTAGATCTATGAATTATCAATGTTTCCACAACATAACAGACACTGACATGAATTCATGGATCTTTAAATAAACATCTTTGATCTTCTGTACATGTCTGGTATAATAATATTAATAATAATGTATCATTCATATTGACACATGAAGATCTAAAGTTCACTTGAAAATTGTAAACACTAAAAGATCCTCAACTTTAACCCAGGTGTCATCACCAAGATTTTATCCAGCACAAACCTTTTGATTTGATATTAGTTTATTACACTAAAGCTACCAACAATGTTATCAAACTGGCTTGTGGTATTTTATATCAAAATTAACCTAAAATTAGTGACAAGATTATAAGATTATATTAATGAACAAATCAAAATACAATTTTGGATACCCATTTCTCTTACTTAAAAACTACTGGCATTCCCTGATTCAAGATGTCATTGAATCAAGACACTGAAAGTGAAACTGAAACTGTAAGGTTCATAAACAAACTAACAAAGGCTACTTTAATTTGAATAACCTTCACAACCAATGAAAAGAACTGCCAAAAATGGAATCAGGGGATACATTTTTTTTTTCAGGGGGAACGGCGGAAAGGGGAGGGAGGGGAGTGATGTTGTATGCTGGTATCTGAAACAGTTGCTCTGATCTATCTACTTCGATCTAGGCCTTGGCCTAACGACTTTTATTTTTAGGCGTCTAGACTAGTGGAACTCGACATCCACAGGCAGAAGCGGTGCGAGTTGTCTAGCTCGATCAAACATTATGATTATCACAACAAAGCATCAGAATGCTACGCGAGAACATTCTACGAATGCACCGGAACGACATATATAGGGCTGCATTACCTCATGCGTTTACACAAAACAAGTGATGCACAGCAAGATTCCGGCAAGGCGAGAGCGAACTACACTCCGCTGAAAGTGAAAGATGATAAGAGTCTAAACACAAGTCGTCTGCGGCGATAACGTTCAGTCAATTGGAGAAAACTTACCCGTATGGATCGTGTCCGCCAGATCGTATTTCTCACATATTTTAGGATAATCCCGCAGTTTTCTTCCATTGAGAGTGACTTCTCCTGTAAACTGGGCATCTTCAAATACTCTGTCGATAGGTCTGCCAATAACAGTTACTGTAGGTGTAGGGCCGCAGACTCCAAAAGTCGCAGCCATCTTTTGGGAGCCTGCTGATTGCGCATGCTCAACACAAAAAGTTCTGAAGATGCTCTCAATACATAGGCGCATGCTGGTGCTCTATTTGTCAGAAATGTTTTTTTTATTTATTTGTTTTATTTATTTTTCTATTCTTTTATATCGAAAACAATGGAATAAGCACTCATGTGCTTTTTTTCATCTAGTCCCCGTTTGTATGCAGTTTTGTAAATATTGTCATCTGTTCCCACCGGCAGAAATTGTCATAATGTTTTC
The DNA here is from genome assembly GCA_030674155.1 of Stramonita haemastoma. Lineage (NCBI taxonomy): Eukaryota > Metazoa > Mollusca > Gastropoda > Neogastropoda > Muricidae > Stramonita > Stramonita haemastoma. The sequence goes on from CM060350.1 coordinate 9,922,113, forward strand.
ATTTTGTGAGGGTGTGTTAGAGTAGATGCGTTTGTGCTGTATTATTTCTGAACGAACGGCTGGTCGACAAAGCGGATACAAAATGTAGCTGAATATACATTTAAACCCAGTGGTACACGTTTGAGAACAGGGAAGAATACGTTTCACGCGCAATTCAAATTCATGACTCAGAAACACTCATTCAAGCGCCTCTCCATAGCTCGCTTATCAAGTGCAAGATAGCCTACGCTGAATGAGAAAGTGAATGGGAAACAAAGTGAACTGACGATGATGCAGCAACGCTGCCGTCCCCCGACGCCAAGCCTTACTGGAATGGATATTGTGAAAC
>CM060350.1:9924940-9932440 GCA_030674155.1 Stramonita haemastoma
ACAAGATCAAAAGAACTTGCAAAAACGATACTGCAAGGCACTGTCCAAGGAGAAGAAAAAAAAAAAGGCAGACCAAGGAAGAGATGGGAGGACAACATCAGCGAATGGACAGGCCTAGAACTCAACAAAACTTTGAGAAAAGCAGAACAGAGAGAGGAATGGAGGGAACTGGTTGTCAAGTCTTCTGGGGTGCCCCCACAGTCGCCAGACTTTGATTTGTTTCTGCAAGAAAAAGCGCTATATAAATTCCATTTGTTGTTGCTGTTATCATTATTAGTGTTATTATTATAATAATTATTATAGAGTGTATGTGTGTGTGTGTGTGTGTGTGTGTGTGTGTGTGTGGTGTGTGTGTGTGTGTGTGTGTGTGTGTGTGTGTGTGTAACAAACAAAAGAGGAGAAAAACAAGCCCGCGTATATTTGTTTTTATTTTCATCATCATCATTTTCATCACCATTGTTATATTCATCATCATCATCATCATGATCATCATCATCATTATTATTATTATTATTATTATTATTATTATTATTATTATTATTATTATTATTATTATTGTTGTTGTTGTTGTTGTTGTTATTATTATTATTATTATTATTGTCATTATTATTATCATCATCATCATCATCATCATCATCATCATCATCATCATCATCATCATCATCATCATCATCATCCTTGTCAGTAGTAGTAGTAGTAGTAGTAGTAGTAGTAGCAGCAGCAGCAGCAGCAGCAGCAGCAGCAGCAGCAGCAGCAGCAGCAGCAGCAGCAGCAGTATCGTTATGATTATGTAAAGTCACGGCAGTTTTATCTTTGTCATTTTGTTTTTACGTGGGAGTGCATTGCTACCTATTTCTTTATTTATCTATTTGTTTGTTTATTTGTTTGCTTTTGTATAGATCTGCATGTATATTTGTTTCTGTGTGAGGATGGTGGTTTTTCTACACTTTTGTTCAGAAACAATTCTGATGTTGACGTGGGTTCTTGTTTTATTTTTTTATTTAAACAATAATCAAATTTATGTTGCACTTGCCAGACTTTGCTATCTTATTTCATCTCAAAGACCAGCACTCAGATCGCTTCTCACGGCCAAGTGAAAACATGACTTAAAAAGGGATTTTATTTTTGATCAATTTTGTTTATTTTTTAAAATTTTTTATTCTGTTGTTTTATTTCGGGGTTAGTGCAATAAAGACTCGTGTGCTTTTTTTTTATATCCAGTCCCCGTGTGTATGCAGTTTTGTCAACTTTATCATCCGTTCCCATAGGCAAACAATGGCCTACTCTTCCGAAAAGAGGAACAGGTTTTAACGTGTGCGCAAGATGTTCTGCATGCGTTCACACACGGGACCTCGGTTTATAGTCTCATTCGAAGGACTTTTGTGGAAGTGGAAGTCAGCACTGATGGTGCTAACTCCAGAAGAAAAATCCTCTTGGACGAGATTCGAACCCGAGTCAGCAGATCACGAGTGGATTCGAAACTTGAACCTCATATCACACTTTAACTCCACTGGAACGATACCAGTAGGCCAGCTGGCTGGTTGCATGGTTTGATTGTATTAAAAGCCTAGCGGCACTATCCAATTTAAAGACTGCACCATCAACCACCCACTCACCACCACGTCACTCAAATCTTGTGCCAATGTACTACTATATGTCTGCCATCCACCGTGATATTTTCGTCTGCGTTTATTAAGAACTCTTAGTAGACTCACTGGAGTGAACTGAAGTACAGTGGAAGTGCATTATTTCTGTCTCTATTTGTGAAATGTCCCAAGGCGATGTTGCTTTTGGGGGGCGTGTTCAGCCATTATAAATGTTTCAAAAAAACATGTCCCTTTTTTATGAACGAATTGTGTTAGCTGAACATGAATTTACATTACAATTTACACGTAGCGTCGCGTGTGGTTAAAATATTAGACTTGTGGTCTGAAGAAGTGTGGAGAGACTGGTTCGAGTCGTTAACTCTGAGTTGTTCATTTGTAGTGATCTTTTCTTAGTCTGGCAACACTGGCTCCAACTTGGATCCGGTAGTCTACAGGTAACGCGCTTACCTAGAAAGCGAAAAGTCCGGGTCTGAGTGTGCGGCGGTTCCAATCCTGTTTGGGCCCAAAACTTTTCCCTTATCCATTAGACCATGAGTGGTGGTCTGGGTGCTAGTGTTTCGGATGAGACGATGTTTCGGCGACACAAAGAACTAAAAAAACACACTCTCATACCGGAAGCAGACAAAAAAGACGACTTCCAGTCTCATTTTCTTATTGTTAATCTTTTATTTCGAGGATAATGGAATAATTTTATTGGATATTTTATTGGATAATTTTATTTCCAGGATAATGGAATAAGCAAGCATGTGGGTTTTTTAAATTTTTATATTACAACCATTCCCCGTGTGTTTGCAGTTTTGTAAATTTTGTCATCCGTCCCCACCACCAGCATACAATGGCCTACTCTTCCGAAAAGCTTTTTTTTTTTAAAAAGCACACGGGTGCTTATTCCATTATCCTCGATATAAAAGAATAAAGTAAATAAATAAATAAATAAATAGCGTTTTAACGTGTGCGCAAGATGTTCTGATGTATCACGAACTGTAGCCTAGTCCACAACTCGGAGAGTTCCCAACTTGAATTCACTGAACGCGCCTCTTACCATCGTCACACAGGCAGGCGGTGTGATTGTGTAAAGAGTTTGAAGTAATATAAGTGGACTGATCGGAGAAGTAGTAGTATAGGCCCTAGATCTGGACGACTAGACAGGATTGATCAGAACATTCACAGTTCGCTGCTCTAAGAAACCACTTCACTTGCCTTGGAGTGTGGCTGTGCTCCTCCCTCCTGCGTTTGACTGCGCGAAAGAACATATGTAGTATGTAGATAAGCTCGCAGTGCACCTATCACATGAACGTGCACAGAGGTGTGTGCTGCATGTGCCTGCGCTGTAGGACTGCATGTGCTTACATACTGGGCACACACACGCATTTGCAAACATATACACACACGCACGCGCGCGCGCACGCGCACACACACACACACCACATGCACACACACGCGCGCGCGCCGCACGCACGCACGCACGCACACACACACACACACCACACGACCACACACACACACACACACACACACACACACACACACACACACACACACACACAAACACGACCACCACAACACCACACCACATCACACTACACACATACTGTCTGTCTGCCTGCCTATGTCTGTCTGTCTGTCTGTCTGTCTGTCTGTCTGTCTGTCTGTCTGTCTGTCTGTCTCTCTCTCTCTCTCTCTCTCTCTCTCTCTCTCTCTCTCTCTCTCTCTCTCTCTGACGCACAGTGCATTGTGTTCTTAATCATGGATGCATGCGTGCACGTGTAGTTGAACGTGTGTGTGTGTGTGTGTGTGTGTGTGTGTGTGTGTGTGTGTGTGTGTGTGTGGTGTGCATGCGTGCGTGCGTGCATGTGTGTGCATGCATGCGTGCGTGCGTGTGTGTGTGCACGCGCGCACGCGCGCGCATGTGTGTGTGTGTGTGTGTGGTGTGCATGCTCGCGCACGTGTCTGTGTATCTCTGAACCAAAGAGAGACAGGAAGACCGAACCTCACTACAAGCTCACTCTCGAAAACTTCAAACGCATTCTTCTTTTCTCCTTCTCAATAACAGCCTAGTCTTATTAAACAATATTATCTCGAGTTTTTACCCTCTGATTAAAATCAGCACACCTACCTACACACACACACCTAATCTCTCTAAATTGCTGCCAGAGCCGCCAGTAGATACAACCAGTGCAAATATTGGGCTGTCAAGAACCTGTAAGCAAAACAACAGCCTGCAGCATAGTAACACGCTTTCACTGTGGTAAGCTTATGCAGGCCACACACACCAGCTTTATTTTGCCACTATGGGACGGGGTAGCTTAGTGGTTAGAACATTGCGCTCGCAAATCTGACGACCTGGGTTCGAATCTCGTTCGGGAGTTGTTGTTTTTCCTATGCAGTTAACTTCAGTGCAGATTCCACTCTCCGCAAAAGTCCTTCGGTGAGACTATAGGTTACACATAACAGTTACATTTTGACAGTGTTCCTTCTATTTTCATAGTTATATCACAGTTGCATTCGTACTGCACGTACTAAGGTATCCACAGAAATAAAACACCAACACTTTTTTCAGAAAGACCAGCCCCTGACTCAAAACTTAGGACAATACAAACAAATTTGGTACGTTTGAACTTTTTCTTTTTTTCATTTTTCAGCAAACACTGCACCCCCTCAGTTCTTTGTCGTCTGCTGGCTGCCTCACCACAATATGCATACGCGGGGTCAACGCTGTAGGAACACAAGCAATCCTCATTTGATGATCATTTCCAATTTTCGCACGGGGGGCCGGATAGCTCAGTGGTCAGAGCGCTCGCTTTCCCCAAGTCAAAGTTAAGCAGCATCGAGCGTGGTTACCAGTTGGATGGGTGACTGTTTGCGTGCCTTGGTTTCAGTAGAGTTCACCCAGCTGTAAATGGGTACCTGCCCTCTTTAGGGTCAGGGAAGGTAAGGCAGCGAGGGAGAGGAGATGGGTGCCGCCCTCAGCATGCTGGCCCCTAGAGAAGCTGAGGTCTCTTGATGCCTTGCTCCCCTATGACCACAAAGGTTATGAGACACCTTTACTTTTTTACCTTTACCTTCCAATTTTATCGTGAGTACCTGGTATAACTCTACATCCTCAACCCCCACCCCCCCACCCCCCAAAAAAAGCAATTTTTGTATACTTATAAAAAAAAAAAAAATCCTGCGAAAATCAGCTGAATTTTTTTTTTCCGGACTGAGGACTTTGTAGAAAAAGGAAAGCTAACGGTGGCATGTAGCCTACGCTAAAAGTGGAGTGTAGCCTACACTAAAGATGGAGTGTAGCCTGAAGCTAGACTGTGTCAGAAGTGCAGGGCTTATTACCCAGGCTTTGTGTCTCTTTTCTTTCGCTGTTATGGGTTCCCAGATGTGAGGTGACATGCTACCTTGGCTGAGCGGTTAATGCACCGAGCTTGTTGACTGACAGTTCAAGGTTTGGGTCCTGATCAAACACAGTATTGTGACTTTCCCGGGGCGACTTCTGCATTCAGTCCCTCCTTCTCCTCCTCCTACTCCTCCTTCTTCTCCTCTCCTCCTCCTCTCTCTCTCGTCTCTCTGTCTCTCTGTCTCTGTCTCTGTCTCTCTCTCTCTCTCTCTCTCTCTCTCTCTCTCTCTCCTCTCTCTCCTCTCTCTCTCTCTCTCTTTCTTTCTACACACACACGCACACATACACACACACATAAATTATATATATATATATATATATATATATATATATATATATATATATATGTGCTTTTTGTGTGTTATATATATATATATATATATCTGTGTGTGTGTGTGTGTGTGTGTGTGTGTGTGTGTGTGGTGTGTGTGTGTGTGTGTGTGTGTGTGTGTGTGTGTGTGTGCCAACAGTGTCTCTAGGTCGCATTATGTTGCATGCAGGGCACACACTAACGAAACCAGGCCTACTTCCCTGGCCTACTCAATCCTGAAAGATGGATCCTATTTCGCTTTTAAACGATGACGACGACGACGACGATGATTATGATGACGACGACGACGATGATGATGACGACGACGACGATGATGATGATGACGACGATGACGACGACGATGACGGTGATGACGACGACCATGATGATGATGATGATGATGACGATGATGACGACGACGATGATGACGATAATGACGATAATGACGACGACAACTATGACGATGATGACAACGACGACGATGATGACGACGACGACTTGCAAACAAGATTTCATGTATGCGTTCTCATCCTTCCTCTTCAAAGAACGCTCAGCCATCAACTACTGTTGTCTGTCATATGAGCTTAAAATGCATTGTGCTGCCGTTAAGCGCCTGACAAGTCAGGCCCAGCGCATCAGACTACCGTGTGGGAGAGAATTGTGGTCTTTTAATTAAGTCTTTCTGAGAAGTTTGCATTCATGACTTTTCAAGTAGGCCTACCTCGTCATACTTATAGGCAACCATACGCCGACTTCAGAGGACTTTTTTTCCTATCCACTCTTGGAGAATAGGCTACAGATAAGCGCTTGTCTTGTATGAAGACAATCTCAACGTAACTTTTTTTTCTAATGCATAGCAACATTTCGATGCAACTAAAAAGGGGGTAAAGATGTTCCCATAACCTATGTGGTCGTTTATTTATTTATTCATTTATTCTTCTATATCGAGGATAACAGAATAAGCAATCATGTGCTTTTTTTCATCCGGTCCCCGTGTGTATGCAGTTTTGTAAATATTGTCATCTGTTCCCACCGGCACACGATGGCCTACTCTTACGAGAAGAGGAAAAGGATTTAACGTGTGCGCAAGATGTTCTGCGTGCGTTCGCACACGGGGCCTCGGTTTAAAGTCTCATCCGAAGGACTTAGGGGAGCGAGACATCAGAGACCTCAGCTTCTCTAGGGACCAGCATTTTGAGGGTGGCGCCCATCTCCTCTCTCTCGCTGCTTTACCTTCCCTGACCCTAAAGAGGGCGGTACCCATTAAAATTTTACAGTTGGGTGGACTGGGGGACTGTACTGAAGCCAAGGCGCACAAACGGTCACCCATCTAATTGGTAACCACGCTCAATGCTGCTTGACCTTAGCTTGAGGAAAGCAAGTGCTCTGACCACTGAGCTATCCCGTCCCCCCACACAAGGTCGGCCTTGATATTTTGGTTGCGTCAATAACTGACAGAATCCCCCCCCCCCCCCCCCCCCCCCCTGGCGAAGGGGCGGGGCCTGACAGTATAAACAGCATCCTCCACCTTCTGAAAATTCTGTGCTAGGAATTCCCTCTTTTATTTTATTCCTCTGTTTCTGCCTTGTTCCTTTTCTTCCTGTCATCTCGTTTTTGTCTATTTTCTGCTTTTCCTCCCCTCTTCACTCTTCTGCCTTTTTTCCCCCCAGAAAGACTTCAAACATAACAGTTTTCTCCCGTGCCCAATTCGGATGTTCTGGGCCTGACTTAGCGGCACATTTTCGCTCATATAACAAACAACAATAGTTGCTGTCTGAGCGTTAGACAAAGAAGAAGATTGACAAGGCTTGGACCAAGACGATGGGATGACCACCATCAAAAATCAGTGGTCAAAAACTAGTTCTTCGCTGAATGCCTAGACTGCCTCATGCGTCTGGACGACACGTGAGGAGTTAGTTTTTTAAAGCAAAGAAAGCCTTACAAGCGGTGGCCATTATTTTTAGCTAAGGGGTCACGTGTGGAAAGGATTAATTAAGAATTTATTGGAACAAACTATCGGGATATACCTACATGCATGTATGTATTACTTACAGTAAGCTGGAACTCTGCCCTGTCTCTGCTTGTTCCTTTGTTATTTCAAGTGTGCTTGACACCGACGGTGTCATGTTGGTGAGTGAGTCCCTCTGAAGTTTTTCCCCCTGGCGATTTCTTCCACTGTATTTTAAAAAAAA
>CM060350.1:9937440-9939940 GCA_030674155.1 Stramonita haemastoma
TGTGTGCGAACGCACGCAGAACATCTCGTGCACACGTAAAAAACCCGTACCGCTTTTCGGAAGAGTAGGCCATTTCGTGCCGGTAGAAACGGATGATAGCATTTTAAACACGCATGCACACAGGTGTTGTGTTTAAACATCATCACGAAGTTGGAATGCAGCTACCTAAATGGCAGGGAAGGAGTTGGAAAGGACATGTCCTTATTTTTCCCAGACACATCTGACGGTGTACAGCGAACGAGAGAAGAAGGAAAAGAAGAATGGTTTGGGAAAATGGGTGTGGATGGTGTGTATGTGTAGGGGGGGAGGGGGAGCGTGTGTGTGTATGAGTGTGTGAGGGGGCGGGTGGGTGTGGATGGTGTGTGTGTGTGTGTGTGTGTGTGGGAGGGGGGGTGGGGGTGCGTGCATGCATGTATACGTGCGTGTGCGAACGCGTGCGCACAATGCGTAAATAATGGTGATCATTATGTCTTTTCTAGTCTGTATCTAAACATTGGTGTGTGTGTGTGTATGTGTGTGTTTGCGTGTGTGCAAGCGCGTGCGTAGAGTGTGAGTGTTTGTGACATTTCTATTTGAAGTTATCATTATAATGTCTGCACAAATATGAAATGTAGCTATTTTGTGTCTGTGATTATGATTTGTATCAATATGCCTGTTAGTGTTGTAATTGCCCTTCAGGGAAGATTAAAGTGTTTTTGACTTGACTTGACTTGAATGGTCGCATACGCAGAAATCTCACCATTCGGTGAACTTGGAGTTCTAGCCGTGGAACAACAACAACAACAACAACAACAACAACAACAAGATTGTGATTACGGTTGCCAGCTACCAGGCTAACGTGTTAAATACATTGTCTTCACCACGCTAGAAGCTATTAAATAGTTATTGTTCACAATCTGTTGCATATTGAAAGTTATAAAAGGTAAAGCTGTCCCATAACCTTGGCGGTCGTAGGGGAGCTAGGCATCAGAGACCTCAGCTTCTCTAAGGAGCCAGCATATTGAGGGCAGTGGCGCCCATCTCCTCTCCCTCGCTGCTTTACTTTCCCTGACCCTTAAGAAGGCAGGGACCCATTGACAGCTGGGTGAATTGGGGGACTGTGCTAAATTGAAGCCAAGTCGCGCAAACGGTCACCCATCCAACTGGTAACCATGCTCGACGCTGCTTAACTTGACTTGGGGAAAAGCCAGCGCTCTGATCACTTAGCTATCCTGCCCCTATTAATAGTTATGTTTTCAAAATAAAGGTATGTTTTAAGCCATACGCACGATTAAAAAACACACAAAAACAACCGCACACAACAGGAAGACCACGACACACACACCCACCCTTGTTATACAGTAACCTGCCAGTTCAAGTGTCGATCTATCTGCCAAAAGACATGGCGAAATGAGACGCGTCATTGCACATTTTGAGCACAATAGTGCCAAACAGTTCAGTTATAAATCCTCAGATATTAGTATTCTTATCCTCTTATAGTTTCAATTATGTCATGCTTGACACATCAAAGCAGACTTAATGCAGCGAAACCAGTAAGAGCGAAAAGCCTACGGTTCAAAATCACGGAACTGCAAAAGAACCGCTGAAAATGCTCTTTGTAGTTTTCCATAGTCTTTTTTTTTCTCCCCCCCCCCTCCCCCCACCCCCCGACTAGATCCAATCTAATCCAATCCAATCCAATCCAATCCAACCATGTTGTTTATAGCCCCGCCGACTACACAGACCATATCGAATTCGAATTTGTCAAAACTGTAAATTGTTGCTGATTGTGTGTTGTGTAGGTCGAATGCAAGTGCTTTGATTTGTTTTTGCAAGATATAGCGCTATACAAATTCCATGTATTATTATTATTATTATTATTATTATTATTATTATTATTATTATTATTATTATTATTATTATTATTACGGAGCTGTCACCTCGTCACATTTTTATTTATTAAAACTGTGCAACTATAATGCAGATTAAAACGGGGTATAAAACCAACTTTACTGTCCTGGCTTGTATCGACGCCCTGGTCAACAAGAATAGATGAAAACTGTTGAGCTTTGGCGTATACTGGTGGGTGTGGGTTAAAAAAAAAAATTTGTTCATTCCTCGGCTAGAGCTCCGAGGTTCACCAATGGTGAGATTTTTGCGACCCCCTCCCACTCCCTCATTTAGGTCGCCGCATTCCGACTTCGGGGATGGTGTCTAAACACGACAACTAGTTGTGTGCATTCGTTTGTGAAAGTTTGTCATCATCCGTTCCTACCAGGCAAGAAAATGAGCTACTCTTCCAAAAGGCGGAATGGGTTTTTAACGTGTACGCAAGATATTCTGCGTGCTTTCCGCACAGGGTGTCTTGGTTTGTAGCCTCATATCATCCGAAGAACGGAAAATGATGACAGATGGATAGACAGACAGACAGACAGACAGACAGACAGACAGACAGACAGACAGATAGATAGATAGATAGATAGATAGATAGATAGATAGATAGATAGATAGATAGATAGAT
>CM060350.1:9944940-9947440 GCA_030674155.1 Stramonita haemastoma
ATTATGGTGCTGCTGGACCTCATTCCCTTACGAAGCTCCCAGGTGTACGACAAGTTTGTGGACGCCCTCCATCTCTCCGGCCACGCTCTGCTGGCAGACTTCCTCAGAGATGAAGGTACTATTTCATTTGTTTTATTTTATTTTATTTTATAAAAATTGTATACCACTTTATGCCACAGCAGAAATCTCTGCGTGAAATTCGGGCTGCTCTCTCTCCCCGGGGAGAGCGCGTTACCCGCCACAAGTGCAGCGCGTACCGATTTTATATATATATATATATATACATATATACATATATATATATATATATATATATATATGTATATACGTATATATATACATATATATATTATATTACGTATATATATATACCCCCCGAGCCACCCAGGGGACTCCAACTCCCCGATTTTTCTTCAGGGATGGTGTCTAAACACGACACCTGTGTGCATGCTGGTTTTTTGGTTTTTTTAATTTTGTCATCCGCCCCTACCGGCACACATTGGCCTGATCTTCCGAAAGGTGGAATGGGGTTTTAACCGTGTGCGCAAGATGTTCTGCGTGCGTTTGCACACGGGGCCTCGGTTTATAGTCTCATCCGAATGACTTTGGCATTCAGTTCGATTTTTTTTTATACTAACCAACACATTCCTCTCAATCCAATCCAATCATGTTGTTTATAGCCCCGCCGACCACACAGGCCATATCGGGGCTGTCACCTCGTCAAATTTACTCACGTTAAAACTGCGCAAAAATATACAGATTATTACAGGTATAAAACCAACTTGACTGTCCTTGCTTATATCGACGCCCTGGTCAACCATAAGGGTCAGCCCAGGACGGCCACCGCGTTGTGGAAGATAAAATCAAAACCAGACTCCTTAAAACAACCTTGTCTTTAGCGACCGACTATACCACTTTCACTCATATCAGACGGAAAAAGCCAGATTCTTTCAGGAAGTTTAAAATGGATCCGGTGGAACATCCCGAAAAAGTATCTTTAGGGAATCTGCACAGGCAAAAGAACAGCAGCACCACGTAGGCCTATTCCCATAACATAATGTGGTCGGTCGTTGGGGAGTAAGGTGTCAGAGACCTCAGCTTTCTCCAAGGGCCAGCATATCAAGGGCCGCGCCCATCTCCTCTCCCTCGCTGTTTAATCTTCCCTAACCCTAAATAGTTTACTCCATTCTTCATTGATGTTTGCGCGGTAGCAGGGAATCAATGGAGGCACTGCCCTGAAGAGCTTTTCACCCGCTTCTTCCACAAGAAGAAAAAAAAGAAGAGCTATTCAGCCATTTTTCTCCCTCCATGTGTGCTTCCAAAGAATATCATGTCACGAGTATCTGTATCCAAGATCCATGTTCACATTTTGATAATTTGTTCTCTTCTGACAAACAGACTTTATATCAAAACTTAGCAAATTTCTAGTTAAGAGTAAGGCTGCATGACATTGATGAAAAGGTCGACTGTATGTCTAATTTCCGTGAAATTTGGTCTCGTAAACATATTTTGCTAATGCAAATTATATAAGTTAAGTTGATTTTGTTTATTAAAATCCTCCATGCCCCAAGAGGGGTCAAAGGCGAATTAAATCTTGAACCTTATAGCTCTAGGAATCAACGGGGAGCACTGCCCTGAAGATCTTTTCACCTGCTTCCTCCAATCATCCATGGCGACAGGACATGGTTACTGATGTTATGGTTGTTGTTATGATGAGGTTATGGTTACTTACTGATTGTTGTTGTTGTTGTTGTTGTTGACAGATGTTAGCAAGAAGCCTCTCAATGTGGAAGACCTGTTTTCACGTCTGCCTTTCTTGGACCAAAACCTGAAAGACCCGGAGAGAAACGCCATTGAAGATTACATGCTGGAGAAGGTGGGAGACTAGCAGTTCTGGTTATATCGTGTGTGTGTGTGTGTGTGGGGGGGGGGTATTTCTCTCTCTCTGTCTCTGCGCGTGTGTGTGTGTTTGTGTGTGTGCGCACACACACATGCACGCGCGCGTTCGTGCTCGAATGTCAATGTAAGCCTACAAATGCATACCTGTGTGAACCTCCATCTCGTGTTTGTGGCACACACAGGCATGCGCAAGTGTATGCGCGCGCGCACTCGTAATCGCATGCACACAATCATGGGAACAACAATCAAACATACGTGCGCTCATGCGTATGAGTGCGCGTTTGCTTGCACATATATAGTATGATTGTGTGCACCATGTCTTTTTTATTTTTATTTTTTTCGTTTTTTAAATTCTTTTATTCTTTTTTTTTAATTTTTTTTTCTTTTACATCGAGGATAATGGAATAAGCACTCATGTCTTTTTTCGTTTCTTTTTTTTTTTTCTTTTATAATTATCGAGGATAATGAAATAAACACTCAAAATGTCCTTTTTTTCTCATCCAGTCCCCTTGCGTATGCAGTTGTGTAAATATTGTCATGTGTTCTACCAGATCCAGAGCTGCGTGTTAGCACACGTGTGGCACTGGAACACCAAGGACAA
>CM060350.1:9952440-9969940 GCA_030674155.1 Stramonita haemastoma
ATTATTGATTGTTCATTAATCTCTACTTCCCCAGGAAGAAGAGCTGACCAAGCTGAGAGGCAAGGTCTCGGACCTGGAGCAGTCCTTGTCCATCAGAACCAAAGAAGCCAACCAGGCCATACGAGCCCTCAAGCTGGTGGAGCTGGAATCCAACACAGCCATAGACCCCACTGCCACCATCATCGACGTTCCCAAGGTTCAAACCTTCCCCTCTATAGGGGCAGCAGCCGGGGGTGGTGGAGGTGGTGGGGGAGGAGGGATCCACACCCCTTCCAGGCAAACCCGGACCATGCATCGCTCTCACAACATCGCTATGCCCGGTGGGGTAGTCGTAGAGGCGGACACACCCTTAGATATGTACCCAGCGGGGCTCTCCACCAGACCTCTGATGCGACAAGACACAGACGCCCGTCAAGGAATCCCCTCTGACTATAAAAGCAGGAACCTCATGAAGTCTTCCCTGGGCGATTTTCGGTCCCTTCACGTGAGCACCAAGGGGTCCCCATCTCGAGGTGGGGGTGGGGGTGGGGGGATGGGTTCCCCAGCCCATCAGAGCATGCCTTTCATGTCACGTGGTGGAGGTGGGGCAGCGGGATCCGAGTTGACCAATCACGGCATGCCTCCATCGTCACGTGGTGGTGGAAATGGCGGGGCAGGGGTAGAGAACTCGGGCTTCCTCAACAAAAACTCTAAGCGTAAATATAAAGTGTGAAGGTAGGGCAGGGGTGGTTTTGTTTGTCACTGACTGTTATTGCTTGATTCAGGTGGGGGCGGTTTCTTTGATATGGTTTAATATCAGGACGAAACTTTTTTTTTTTTTTTTTTTTTTTTTGGGGGGGGGGGGGATATGTGATGGATAATTCATCTGGATTTGATTTTAGTACTTTAGTCTGTTAAAAGAGAAATCATGAAAGAATGAATAAATGAAGGAATGAATGAATGAATGAATGAAGGAAGGAATGAATGATCGATCTTCAATAGGCAAGAAGATGTAGGCCTCTTTCAGACCAGGCCCAGTCTTACCAAAAATAACTCTCGTTCTGACCATGCATGCATACAAAGAACAAAATCCAAACAAAATAACAACAAAAAAACCTAGTAATAATAGCATCATCAAGATAAGACTGTCTGAAAAAACAAACAGCTACCCTATAAAAGTATTAGTATTTAAGCATAAAAAAACTGATTTTAAAAAGCATCACCAAGAAAAGACTGTCTGGAAAAAATAGAAATATAAAATTATTAGTATATGCATCCAAAAAAAAGGATTTAAAAAAGATTCTAGCAAAACAAACCAACCACAGCTCACAGCTGTTGCTATTCAAAAAAAAAAGAAAAGGAAAAAAAGAAGAAAGATCTATATGATCCCGCGCGCACACACACACACACACACACACACACACACACACACACACACACACACACACACACACACATTTACACACACACACACACACACACACACACACACACACACACACACACACACACACACACACACACACACACACATCCACAAACACTGTAGCCTGATTCACATGCACAATGCCTATAAAATAAAGTAGCAGATCTTTATATTCAACATTGCTTCTCCTGAAAAGCAAACAACCCCCAAAAAACCCAAACAAACAAACAAACAAAAGAACCCCAAAACAAAGACAGATTGAGTTTGGGGACATGAGAAAATTATGTAGGCTACTCGTTTCTTAAAGAGGTGTAAAGAATGTGTGTGTGTGGTGTGTGTGTGTGTGTGTGTGTGTGTGTGTGTGTGTGTGTGTGAGAGGAGAGAGAGAGAGGAGAGGAGAGATGAGAGAGAGAGAGAGAGAGAGAGAGAGAGAGAGAGAGAGATTGCATGGCCATGATATACATTCGTAACAAAAAACGAATGAATAAACCTCACTTTCTTGATATCATGCTCTTGAATAAATGAAAATTGATCGGAATTGCGGATTTTGTTATAATTATGACAGTGTGTGTGTGTGTGTGTGTGTGTGTGTGTGTGTGTGTGTGTGTGTGTGTGTGTGTGTGTGATGCACGTGCATGTAACGTACCCCACTGCACTCGTGGATGTGTACATGCCTCTGTGTGTGTGTGTGTGTGTGGTGTGTGTGTGTGTGTGTGTGTGTGTGTGTGTGTGTGTGTGTTGTGTGTGTGTGTGTGTGTGTGTGTGTGTGTGTGTGTGTGTGTGTGTGTGTGTGATGCACGTGCATGTAACGTACCCCACTGCACTCGTGGATGTGTACATGCCTGTGTGTGTGTGTGTGTGTGTGTGTGTGTGTGTGTGTGTGTGTGTGTGTGTGTGTGTGATTATTTATTCTTTTATATCGAGGATAATGGAATAAGCACTCCTGTGCTTTTTTACATCCAGCCCCGGTGTGTATACAGTTTTGTAAATGTCATCTGTTCCCACCGGCACACGATGGCCTACTCTTACGAAAAGCGGAACAGGATTTAACGTGAGCGCAAGATGTTCTGCGTGCGTTTGCACACGGGGCCTCGGTTTAAAGTATCATCCGAAGGACTTTTGGGGAGAGTGGAGTCAGCACTGACATTAACTCCAGGAGAAAAATCTCCTCGACCGGATTCGAACCCAGGTCGTCAAATTGCCAGCGCAATATGTGTGTGTGTGTGTGTGTGTGTGTGTGTGTGTGTGTGTGTGTGGTGCGTGCGTGCGTGCGTGCGTGCGTGCGTGCGTGCGTGGTGTGTGTGTGTGTGTGTGTAAAAACGAAAACTGGCGGAAAATATAAACAAAGCAAGACCCCAAATGTCTGAAAGATCTAACTCCCATGAAATCCAACCTGCGCTGCACTTCTGGCTCGCTGTCTTGGCAGATGCCTGTACCTCCAGACAGCCGAACAAGGGTGCGTTGTATGACAGAAAAGTGAGCTTTATTTGGGAAATAACGCCATTTTTGGGGGAAATTTTGGGGAAATTGAGCAGAAGTATAGGCCATGGACAACGTTTCATGGTCCAGTAGAGACAAAATCTGGAAAAAATGCAATTTTTTTTATACATTTTTGCTGATTTCAGTTGACATTTTGGCGACAGAACGATAAAAAAAATTACTAAAAAGTGAGCAAAATGCAGTTTTCAGAGGTAAAACTCGGGAAAAAAAGCTCCAGAATCGACTTTCAGACTTCAGAGATAGGTGTCATATTACTCATCAGAGAGTGAAAATCTGGAGGAAAAAAATGCATTTTTTGGCCATTTTAGCCGATTTTAGTTGACATTTTGGCCCTAGAATGACCACAAACTGAGGAAAATACAGTTTTCAGAGGTTAAAATCGGGAAAAAAAGCCTAGTGCCAGAGCTCCAGACTCCACTTTCAGAGTCCTGAGCACTCAAGTTTGGTTTTTTTTTTTTGCTCCACATTTCAAACTGGGAGCCCATTTTCATGCTCCAGAGAACATTTTTATGCTCCACAGCACATTTTATGTAGACCAGAGAAAACTTATACATATGGCTATTGTTATTTCTTATTCCTTACTTTGTCATTACTTTATTGTAGTCTCTCTACTTGTTACGCCCCCCCCCCCCTTCCCCCCCCCCCCAAACCGCTTTTTTTTAAAAAAAAAAAGAGTTAGCACACACGCACACACGGTGGTGGCAGGTGGGAACAGATGACAACATTTACAAAACTGCATAGGCTATATAGCCTACACACCACAGGGGCTGGATGTAAAATATTTAAAAAAAAAAAAAAAAAAAAAGTACATTAGTGCTTTGCCTTTATCCTCGATATAAAAGAGTGAACGAAAATAAATAACACACACTGATTATATTTAATTGGTGTTTTTTTTTTTTCAAGCCTTGAGAAAAAAAAAATAATGCCAACATGGTTTAAACATATAGTAGCAACAAACGAAACACGAACAACAAAACCGGAGCATAAAAAAAGGAGCAATCGCATCATTAATTTGTAACCAGAGTTATCCCCTCTTCAGTAAAAAAAAAAAAAAAAAAAAAATTTCTTGCTAAAAATTACATCATTAGTGACTCCCAAAAAACGTAACACAAACCAAAAACTAGTGAATTAAACGTCACTGAAACGTATACGCGTACGCCACAGTCCAGCAGAACTACACAGAGAGCGAGCAAAAATCGAGCAAGATGGCGACAGTAGCACGTTTGGCGGTTTCACGTCTGCTTTGTTCCCGCTCTGCACTGGTTCCCAAATTGAAGAAACCTCTTGTGAGGTTTTCTGGTAGTGACGCCGCTTGGCAACAACACGGAGTACCTGGATCCGTAAGTTTTTCTTTTCTTTTCTTTTTTTTATGTGTGATCGTGCCTACAGTACACGTGTGTGTAGATGTGTGTATGTGTGTGTGTGTGTGTGTGATCCCTAAAAAAACGGTCAGATCATTGCTGGATCTAGTTTAGTTTGCAGGTGATTGGATTTTCCTTGAAATCAGAATGCTGGCTACCTAAATGGTGAGGTTGGGTAGGGGGATGGGGGTGGAGGGGAGGGAACGATTGCATACAAAAAAAATCTCACCTTTGATGAACCTCGAAAAAAAAAATGTACCTCTGAAAATATTTCTACATCAGTCAAAAAAAACAACCAACAAACAAAAACAACAACAAACAAACAAAATAATGATAGACTATGCAAAATGATTAACCTTTTTAGTTTTTTGAAAAATATTTTTGGCTCGAAGTAGATAGTTTGAGTCTTCTATGTATCATCAAGTTTAAGAGTTTAACTTCAATGTGCTAAGTAGGTTCACCTAGATCTAAGGAAACATGGTTGAGAGGTTTATCCAGTAAGTCGTAAACTCCATGTAGACAACTAGTTAGTAGACTTATTGTTAGCAGTAGTCTGTAGTATGCCTTCTGCGCCTGGGCTTTATCACACTTCTTGATCAAACCATTGATGCTGGGGGCAAAAGCAATGCTGTATGATCAGTGGCTTTCTTTCCCACTCATGGAATTCACTTTACAGCTTTTACTTTAGTGATCGGCTATGACTCACTGACTAGGAGGCTTGACTTGCACAGTCCTTATGTGCTGCAGCCCTGGGAGCTAGCTGGCCTTTGGAGAACATCTCCAACACTGTCTTTATGTCCTCTTGGCTGAGAGAGTGGGGGTGTGCTGTGGACAAGGCACCTCCACTGTACTCAAAATTCTGCCCAATTTCTGAAACAGCAGCTGCAGTTCTGGAGGTCATCGTCGAACACGACAGACAAACATACGTCTGTCGTAATGATAATGATAGATCTTAAAATTAGTTTAGAAAGATCAAGCAGTAGCAGAACAAAAGACTGGGATTTTAGCAGTCCTAGAGGGACGGGATACTTACAGAGGTCAGAGCACTCGCTTCCCCCTATCCAGTGTTAAGCAGCATCGAGCGTGGTTATCAGGTGGATGGGTGACTTGTTTGCGCGCCTTGGCTTCAGTTCAGTCACAGCCCCCCAGTTCACCCAGCTGTAAATAGATACCTGCCCTCTTTAGGGTCAGGGAAGGTAAAGCAGCAAGGCAGAGGAGATGGGCACCACCCTCAATATGCTGGAGAAGCTGAGGTCTCTGATGCCTTGCTCCCCTACGACCACATAGGTTGTGGGACACCTTTACTATTTTTATTTTATTTTATACCACTTTTATGTCACAGGGTATTTCTCTGCGTGAAATTCGGGCTGCTCTCCTCAGGGAGAGCGCGTCGCCACAAGTGCAGCGCCTACCCATTAATTTTTTTTCTTTTTCCTGTCTCCAACTGTATTTGTTTCCCTATCAGAGTGGCTTTTTTCTACACAATTTTGCCAGGAACAACTCTCTTGTTGCCGTGGGTTCTTTATAAGTGCGCTAAATAATGACGTGTAGCACACGGGACCTCAGTTTATCGTCTTTATCCCAAAGACTAGCACCCAGACACCACTCATGGTCTAATGGATGGAAAAGTTTTAGGCCTAAACGGGAATCGAACCACCACACACTCCGACCCGGACTTTCCGCTTTCTAGGCAGGCGCGTTACCTCTAGACCACCGATCCACCGATTACCTTTTAGAGGAGAGGAGATTTCTGACACCTTCCCTGTGAATGAAAGCCTAGGTTTTGGTAGGATAATTATGTTTATGATGTCGGCAAGATGAATCCTCGATATAACAACTACAATCGTGTGTCTAAGTGTGTGTGTGTGTGTGTGTGTGTGGGGTGTGTGTGTGTTGTGTGTGTGTGTGTGTGTGTTTCATAAATTCTAAAGTCTGCTCACTCAAAGTGCTATAATAATTATTAGACTTGCACAAGAATCAAAAGTAGCTAAAATAAATAAATAAATAACCCAACACTGAAAACAACTAAAAAAATCAATGCAAAATAAAACCTACAATAGAACGTTAATTAATAGCAGACCAAGAAAATAACCTGAACAATATACCAACAGTTTCTGGTTTATTGGTTTAGTAGTGAGTAGGCCTATACTAACAGATTTTATTTTTCAGATCTATGACACCAGAATCTTGGTATAATATTATAATCTGTGTGTGTGTGTGTGTGTGTGTGTGTGTGTGTGTGTGGTGTGTGTGTGTGTGTGTGTGCGTGCGCGCGCGTGCGTGTGTGTGTGTGTTTTGAATTCATGTGCAGAATCTGCCGTTTGATATCAAGAACCGTTACAAACTGACCGCCTTGTTCTCTGTGGCGTTCGGGATTAGTTTCAACCTTCCCTTTGTGGTGCTCATCCATCAATTTGTGAAAAAATAAGCGCTCTCAAGGTGAATGAATCCATCAACGTGCGTGTGAGAATCCATCAATGTATGCATTGCATGTGCTTGCGTGTGTGCATGCACGCGCGCGCGCGCGCGCGCGTGTGTGTGTGTGTTTTTATTTTTTATTATTCTTTTATTTATCTATTCTCTTTCAAGGATAATGGAATAAGCATTCATGTGCTTTTTTTTTTTTTAATTTTTTTTTTTTAACATCCAGCCCACGTGTGCATGCAGTTTTGTCAATTTTGTCATCCGTTCCGACCGCCACACAATGGCCTACTCTTCCGAAAAGCGGAACAGGTTTTAATGTGTGTGTGTGTCGTGCGCGCGCATGCGTTATTTAAATGTTTTCATTTGAGGATGAAGAATAAGCAATTCATGCACTTTTTGGGGGGGGGGGGGGGGGGGGGGGGGGGGCGTGGTTTACATCCAATCCCTGTATTGTTGTTATGCAAATTTGGTTCCTTTGATCATTTTTGTGATTCTTTGTTTCAGGAAGGACAGCAAGACATGGACCCCAAAGTCTTCGTTTCCTTCAGATCCACTCTTAGTTTTGTTCATTTGACAAGTTCTTAGTTCCCTTTGAGAAAAAGTCAAAGACGGAAAGAAAATAGAAAAGGACCTTTTTATTTTTTCTTTCTTTCTTTCTTTCTCACTATTTATTTCTGTGATTCGAACAGTTGTGAATTAAAACTGAAATAGAAAAAGAGAAACTGGAAAGGTGGTTGTGCTTTTTGTGAAATTGCGGTTGGGTTTTGTTTAGGTTATTTAGTTGGGGGGGGGGGGGGGGGGGGGTTGTTTGTTTTTCTGTTCTTCACGCGCTGGTTCTTGCATCAATAGTAGATGACAAAACCTTTAAAAAAAAAAATGCATGCACACAAGTGTGTTTAGATACCATCAACGAAGTTAAAGATTGAGGCAGATGAATGGACCAAAATGGCAGAGTATATATATGTACAAGGAGTTGGACAGGAAGAAAAGAAACAAAGAGAGGGATAGAAAAGGGGATTCCTACCACAGACCTTCCAGAAGGTGGTGATGCCGTTTATACTGACAGGTCCCAAGCATCCACACAGGGGAAGACCTTGATAGGAATAATTATCAATCTGCCCTTAGTTTTTGACTCTCACATATAAATCTGCCCTTAGTTTTTTTGACTCTCACATAGGCTACTTACAATCTTGTAAAGAATCTCAAAAGTTCCCCAGTAAAGGGAGTCAACAAACAACATTGTGCAAAGTCTAACCACGAGTTGTTTCCCCTATTATATCCTGCAGTTATTTCTATTTTATTTTTTTTATACCACTTTATGTCACAGCAGATTTCTCTGTGTGAAATTCGGGCTGCTCTCCCCGGGGAAAACGCACCAACACAGAGTAGCGCCACCTGTTTTTTTTTTTTTTTTCTTTTCCTGACTGCAACTGTATTTGTTTCCCTATCAGAGTGGCCTTTTCCTACAGAATTTTGCCAGGGACAACTCTCTTGTTGCCGTGGGTTCTTTTACGTGCGCTAAATAATTATGTGCAATACACAGGGCCTCGGTTTATCGTCTCATCCAAAGACTAACACCCAGACCACCACTCATGGTCTTCTGGATGGGAGAAAAGTTTTAGGCCCAAACGGGGATTCGAACCACCACACACTTCAACTCGGACTTTTCGCCTTCTAGGCAGGTACCTCACCTCTAGACCATCGATACCTCATGAAAGATAATGAATGCCAAAAACAGGTCTTTGCCATCAACATGATTTCAAAGTCTACGTCTGACCATGAGTTGGGTTTTCCTCCTCTATTAGATTCCCTATCCTAGGGGGCGGGATAGCTCAGTGGTCAGAGCACTCACTTTTCCCCAGTCAAGTTAAGCAGCGTCGAGCGTGGTTACCAGTTGGGTGGGTGACTGTTTGCGCGCCTTAGCTTCTGTACAGTTCCCCATTTCACCCAGATGTCAATGGGTACCTGCCCTCTTTTAAGGTCAGGGAAGGTAAAGCAGCAAGGGAGAGGAGTGGGCCCGCCCTCAACATGCTGGCCCCTAGAGAAGCTGAGGTCTCTGATGCCTCACTCCCCTACGACCGACTAGGCTATGAGGACACCTGTACCTTTCTTTTACCTATTACATCCTACAGTTAATTACCTTTTTTGAATGCCAGAACAGGTCTTTGTAATCAAAATGATTAAGGAAAAAAAATATATTAATCTCCATTTTCACTGTGGGGATGCCTGTGGCCTGTCCGAATAAATAGCATCCCCACTTTCTGGAAATTCTGTGGTTGGAATTCCCTCTTTTCTATCTCTCTGTTTTGCTTCTTCTTCTACCTTGGTTCCTGTTCTTCATGTCGCCTCTACGTTCTGCTTCTTGGTCCACTCTCCTGCCTTTTATTCCAGATAGACTTTAAAACAACTATTCTCTTTCACGCTGAAGTTGGATGCACTGGGCCTGACTTGCCAGGCACTTGATTCAGCTTAACAGCAGCACAACACTATTTTTGCTCATATTACAGACTACAATAGTTGCAGTCTGAGTAATCAGCATTTGACGAAGACGATAATCGCCGTATGTTTTCACAATAATGATATATAAAAAAAACTTTTTCAGAAGAACTTTCTTTTCTAAGAGAAACCACCAAAAACATATATATATATTTCTAAGCTGAACTACACAGTCTTTGCACTTGAATTGTTGTGTTAATCATCTGGACTTGCAACTCCTCAGAATTTCCTGACATAGGCGAAGTACTTCTTGACAACTTTTTTTTCTGGTGCTGAATGGATTGATAACCTTTTAACTACATTTTACACCATGTTCCTTTTGACATATGTATTATATATATATACTGCAGAACATTAACAGTAAAGCCAATTCCACAACTGCAAAATATTGTCTATAACATTGTTTTCCCCAGCTCCTTGGCTGAAGCTGTGAGATTAGTGAGATTTTGGCTATAAAATATGTGGCTATTTCTCCCATCATCTGATTTAGGGATCCAAGCCATATATTCCAACATTGGGGTACGTAACATACATCATAACTTCTCCAAGATTTGCTTAGCTTCAATACAAGTGGCCACCTTATTTAGTTATTATATACAAATAGGTAGGGTTTTTTTTTTTAATGTTTCTTGAAAACAAAAGTGTTAAAAACTGATAACAGCAGCAACAATCATTCTCCTCCCCCCCCCCCCAAAAAAAAAAACAAAGCAAAATAAGCCCCCACTTCCCCACCCCTTCCCCCAAAAATTTACAAAACAAAACAACCTCAACCAACCAACCTAACAAAAACAAAACACAGAAACAAATCCACACTTTCTTTTTTTGCCACATGTATTGTGTACATTATCATGTCTGCAACAAACAAACAAACAAAAATATCATGTTATAATAATAATAATAAAATCCAGCATTGGAAGGATCACAGTTAAAAAATAGCATGTTGGCAACAGCAACAAATGCAATCAGAACAACATCAGCAACAACAACAAAGATGATAATAACGGTGATGATGATGACATAACAAGTGTGGTGATTCCATACCAGTTCAATATCCCATACCAAGTTCAGTATCCCATACCTAGTTCAGTATCCCATATCTAGTTCAGTATCCCATACCTAGATCAGTATCCCATACCTAGTTCAGTATCCCATACCTACTTCAGTATCCCATACCTAGTTCAGTATCCCATATCTAGTTCAGTATCCCATACCTAGATCAGTATCCATACCTACTTCAGTATCCCATACCTACTTCAGTATCCCATACCTACTTCAGTATCCCATACCAGTTCAGTATCCTATACCTAATTCAGTATCCATACCTAGTTCAATATCCTATACCTAGTTCAGTATCCATACCTAGTTCACTATCCATACCTAGTTCAGTATCCTTTACCTAGTTCATATCCTTTACCTAGTTCAGTATCCATACTAGTTCAGTATCAATATCCCATACCTAGTTCAGTATCCCATACCTAGTTCAGTATCCCATACCAGTTTCAGTTATCCTATACCTAGTTCAGTATCCCATACCTAGTTCAGTATCCCCTATACCTAGTTCAGTATCCCATACCTAGTTCATTATTCCATACCTAGTTCAATATCCCATACCTAGTTTAGTATTTAATATCTACTTCAATATCCCATACCTAGTTCAATATCCATACCTAGTTCAGTATTCCATACCTAGTTCAGTATCCCATACCTAGTTCAATATCCCATACTAGTTCAGTATCCCATACCTTGTTCAGTATCCCATACCTAGTTCAGTATCCATACCTTCATATCCATACTGTCATCGTCAGTCCTACCTAGTTCAGTTCCATACCTAGTTCATATCCATAGTTCAATTCAGACAAATGTAAAAAAAAAAAAAACACAAAAAACCCTACTCATGCCCACAGGTGTTGTGTTTAGACACCATCCCCAATGTCAGAATGCACCTATTTAAATGGTGTGTGGTGTGGGGGGGGGGGGGGGGGGAAACAGTCGCATGCATTATGCAAAAATCTCACCACTCTAGTCAAGAAGGGGGGGGGGGGGGGGGAGCAAAAAAAACAAACAAAAAACCACACACACACATTTGAAAGACACACAAAAAAATCAATTTAAATACAGCAGGTCTTCCCTTTTTGAACTGTAAGGGTAAATAGTGTTCACAGCATCCTGTCCCACCCTGCCCTGTCCCCCTGCCCTGCCTGTCCCACCCTGTCCTGTCCCACCCTGCCCTGTCCCACCCTGCCCTGTCCTACCTGTCCTTATTTTTTAAAAAATATTCTTTTTATATCGAGGATAATGGGATAAGCACTTGTGTGCTTTTTTACATCCAGTCCCCTGTGTATGCAGTTTTTGTAAATCTTGTCATCTGTTCCCACCGGCACACAATGGCCTACTCTTATGAAAAGTGGAACAGGGTTTAACAAGTGCGCAAGATGTTCTGTGTGCGTTTGCGCACGGGGCCACTGTCATGTCATGTCCTGTCCTGTCCTGTCCTACAGCAAAGCCATACCCTGAAGCCGAACCTCTGGACCAGACACCGGGCCGAGGCGGTTCCCTGAATCTGCCACCCCCTGCTTCCCGTCGTCTTCGTGGTGACAGTGACACATCTGGCGGTGAAAGTTGAGGCTGGAACGCAGCACGAACGTCAGCCGGCAGTCCTCACAACCATACTGCACATCCCCGTGGTGCTTCCGCCGATGGGTTTGGTAGCTGTAGCGACTGGCGTAGGCCTGCCCGCAATCCTCGCAGCGGAACGGCTTCTCCGCTGTGTGGCGCCGTGCGTGTTTTCGCAACGCTTCCGCTACGGAGAACCGAGCCGGGCAGTGCGGGCAGTGGAAAGGTCGCTCCCCGGTGTGGGTCCTGGTGTGGACTTTGAGGCTGGCCGCCTTGTGGAACCGGAGAGGGCAGCGGGGGCAGGGGAAGGGGCGGAGTCCTTGGTGAACCGCCTCCATGTGAACCCGGAGCTCTGTCGGAGAGCAGAAACCGCCGCGCGCATTCTCCGCATGCGAACTGCTTGCCCGTGTGCTTCTGCATGTGCCTGCGGAGCCCGGCTTTGCGGAAGAACTTGGCCCCGCACACTTCGCACTGCTGGGTTTTCTCGCCGTGGAAGAGTTCATGCTGGCGGAGGCAGGCTTTGTTTTTGAAGGTTTTCGGGCAGAGGGGGCAAGGGAAGGGGGAGTCTTTGCTGTGGTAGGTCAGGTGGGTGTCGAGGTCGTCCTTCTTCTTGAAGACTTTCCCACACTGGGGGCACAACGCCGCAACCTTCTCGGCGAGCTTCTTCTTCTCCTTCTCCTTCTGCTTGCTGTGGTGTCTGCGTACGTGGCGGTCGAAGTCTTTTTTGGTCAGGGCGGGGAAGGAGGTGAGACAGTGAGGGCAGTGCCTGGCCCTCTCTCGTGCGTGCCGTTTCTTGTGCGTGCCCACCTGGCAGCCGGAGAGGAGCGTCTCCCCGCACTGCCCGCACCGCCGGTCCCCGCACCGCAGCCTGGTGTGGGTGTACAGCGCCTGGAAGTGGGGGAAGGGTTTGCCGCACGCCTGGCACGACAGCGTTCCTGTCAGTGTCAGTGTGTCGTGGTGAGTCATGACGTGACGTTTGTGCCGACTTGCTGGGAGGAGTGCGTCACAGTGGGGGCAGATGTATAATGCTGGCGGTTCCCTGTGCGAGCGTGGTGACCGCTCTCGTAGCAGGTTCTCTTCTCTCGTGTCGCTTACATTTTCGCTGTGTGTTTCGGCACTAAGTGTTGAAGGAAGTTTACATCTTCCTGCAGAATTGTGTATCCTTTGTGTTTGATGATCGCCCTGAGTTGAAGACTGCTTAGAATCTGAGTCTGCTGCCTGTGAGTTTGAACGTTCACTAGTAGTAGTACTGTCTCCACTGTCAAATTCACTGATACCGACAACGTTGCTTTTCTTCCTCTTATTATTTTGAGACACACCACTTTGTTGCTTCCGCTTCCTCACACTGCTTTGTTTTTTCTCACTCACACCGCTTTGTTTCTCACTCACACCGCTTTTGCTTTCTTTCTCACTCACATCGCTTTCTTTCTCACTCACACCACCGCTTTCTTTCTCACTCACACCGCTTTCTTTCTCACTCACACCACTTTGTTTCTCACTCACACCGCTTTCTTTCTCACTCACACCGCTTCTGCTGTCGTTCTCCCTCACACCGCTTTGTTCCTCACTCACACCGCTTTCTTTCTCACTCGCACCACCACTTTCTTTTTCTTTCTCACTCACACCACCGCTTTCTTTCTCACTCACACCACCGCTTTCTTTCTCACTCACACCACTTTCTTTCTCACTCACACCACTTTGTTTCTCGCTCACACCGCTTTGTTTCTCGCTCACACGCTTTGTTTCTCGCTCACACCGCTTTGTTTTTCTTTCTCACTCACACCACTGCTTTCTTTTTCTTTCTCACGCAAACTGCTCTCTTTCTCACTCACACCGCTTCGTTTCTCACTCTCACTGCTTTCTTTCTCACTGACACCGCTTTGTTTCTCACTGACACCACTTTGTTTCTCACTCACACCACTGCTTTCTTTCTCACTCACACCACCGCTTTCTTTCTCACTCACACCGCTTTCTCTCTCACTCACACCACTGCTTTCTTTCTCATCCACACTGCTTTCTTTCTCACTCACACCACTTTCTTTTTCTTTCTCACTCACACCGCTTTCTTTCTCACTCACACCGCTTTCTTTCTCACTCACACTGCTTTCTTCCTCACCAACACCGCCACCTTCCTCACTCAATCTGCTTTCTTTCTCACTCACACCGCTTTCTTTTTCACTCACACCGCTTTTGCTTTCTTTCTCACTCACACCGACACCGCTTTCTTTCTCACTCACACCATCGCTTTCTTTCTCACTCACACCGCTTTCTCTCTCACCCACACCGCTTTGCTTTCCACCCACATCCTCCTGTTTCCTCTCCTCCTCACAAAAGCTGCTGCCGCTGCTGCTGTGGACCAAACCCCCCCACCCCACACCACACAGCAGCAGTCCTCACACCCCCTGCCTGGTCCCCTGCTGCTACTGCTAGCATCCCAAGAATCGGCTGAGGAGTAGGAGGAATACCTAGGTCTTCTCGCCTCTTTCACTCACGATTTGGGGTCTCTATGTCTCTGGCACCGACCGCATTCTTTGACGCTCGGCTGGGCGAGGGTAGTATAGTAGTAGACCCACATCTTCTGAAGCAGAGGGGGTGGTGGTGGTGGGTGGGCCGGAGCATTCTGAATCTGCTGGATGGGTAAGTTTGGTGAGGGTGTGGAGGCTGCAGGGTGGGTTCTGTGATTGTGATGGTGAGTGATGACAGGTTATGCAGTGCAGGACTAGGGGGCTTTGGCATACGGCACATTTCTCGTCTCGAGCGGGTGGTGGTGGTGTGGTGGTGGTGGAGCTTTTCCTTGATGATGTTAGTAGTTGTACTGGTACATCTGCAAAATGCAAAAAAAAAAAAAAAAAGACATTTTTAATTTGTGCTGGAATGTGCCTTTTTAATTTAAAGTTTTTTGTTTTGTTTTGATTTTTTTTTGGTGGTGTGTGTTTTTGGTTCCTACGGCTAGGGCCTCGAAGATTCACCAATAGACAGAATTTTGACACACTAGTTACTACATGTATTTTGCAGCTGTTTTTGCCTACAGTTACATTCTGACTTTGGTAATAATATACATTTTAAACATGAGACACAGTGAACATGAGTTTTTTTGTTTATACAAAAAATTGGTATGAATCCATTTTACCAGATGTATGCATGGCCTACTCTTCTGAAAGGTGGACATGTTTTTACATATTTAAACATGTGCACAAAATGTTCTGAATTTTGCTTGGACATAGGACCTTGGTTTATCAAATTTACATTACAGTCTATCTGAAGGACTTTCAGGAGTAGCAACAGTCAGTATTGATATTATTGTTATCAGTTCAGGGATCTTGAATGGTATTGATAATAATTTATCTTGTGTGGCTCAATCCAAGTGCAGCGAAGTCAAAGGTCCCCCCCCTCAATGGGTATATTTATTTATTTATTTATTTATTTATTTTATTCTTTTATATCGAGGATAACAGAATAAGCAACATGTGCTTTTTTTCATCCGGTCCCGTGTGTATGCAGTTTTTGTAAATATTGTCACCTGTTCCCACCGGCACATGATGGCCTACTCTTACGAAAAGCGGAACAGGATTTAACGTTGTGCGCAAGATGTTCTGCGTGCGTTCGCACACGGGGCCTCGGTTTAAAGTCTCATCCGAAGGACTTTTGGGGAGAGTGGAGTCAGCACTGATGTTAACTCAGGAAGAAAATTTCCTCGACCGGATTCGAACCCAGGTCTTCAAATTGCCAGCGCAATGTTCTGACCACTAGGCTATCCGCCCCCCCTGATGATATTGACTACTATAGACTACTTAAGTACTATAATTAATATCTTGGTGGTGGCTCAAATCACAAACTGTGCAAAGCTCTAACCACCAGGCTCCCCCTCCCCTACCCCCCTCTCCACTGCAATGTGCTCTGATCAGAAATTATATCAACCACTTTCTGCAAAATGATATTATCATATTATATAAATAAACATAATACGTAACAATTATGGGTAATAATATGTCAATTTGACAGTTTATCTGAATCAAGGAATGGCTTTGCTTTGATGCTTAAAGTTAAAACACACACACACACACACACACACACACCACCACCACACCAAACAGATTGACAAACTGACAAGTACACACAAAGCAAACAACAACCAACAACACACCATGAAGGTCACAACAACACACCCCTCACCACTGGGCAGTGCATGTCATGGTGATATATAAATAAGTGGGTGTGTGAAAGCCGCACAGGCACTGGTGTGTGATTGTGTGTGTGTGTGTGTGTGTGTGTGTGTGTGTGTGTGTGTGAGGGTTAGTTGTGTGGTGTTGTGTGTTGATTTGAGTGTGTGTTGTGTGTGTGGTGCACGTGGTGTGGGTGGTGTGTGTGTGTGTGTGTGTGTGTGTGTGTGTGTGTGGCTTGTGTGTGTGTGTGACTGTGGTTTTGTGGTGTGACTGCGCGCGCGCTGGGTGTGTATTGGTGTTACATTTAATGTGGTGTTACTGTGATGGCTCCACTGACCTGGTAAACATTACATAACCTTTAAATACAGACCTTGAAACTACCACAAACACATCGACACAAGCAATAGTGAAGACTCACAAACGAGCAGAAACTGGCGATTCGCGTCGGATGATAGTCCCTGGCAACCCTATCGCCGTCCATATGCAAGCACATCGCGATCCTCGACAGCGATTTTGCATGGATCTGCTGCTAGCTCGTCTGCTGCTAGCTCGTCTAGGTTTTGGAAGCAAACCATCATGATCACCATTGTCTTGCAGAACTTCGGACTGTCCTCTTTTGCAGCGTCTCATCGTAGACATGGCTGCGCTGACAATCCTTCTAAAATCATTGATGACAAAAAGTTTTGGTTGTTGATCTGACGGCATGAACCGGAAGCTGATATTTTTACATGACCCGGATGAGCTTATACATGCAGCAGACGCGTCGCGGTGTCCATTTTCGTAAAACGCGAATAAACGAAGGGTTAGTTTTGATGTTGCTGTTTTTTTTAAATCTTAGTTATATGTTTATTAGATCTACATAATCCTAAAAAAATCCTCCCTTTTCTCTCTCAAGATTTCCTGTACATGGCACTGGTATCTTAACCTTATCTTAGGGGGGATGGGATAGCCTAGTGTACAATTTGACCACCCGAGTTCGATTTCAGTTGGAGGGGATTTTTCCCCTGGAGTTAGCATCAGTGCTGACTCCACTCCCCCAAAAGTCTTTCGGATGAGACTTTAAACCGAGGCCCCGTGTGCGAACGCACGCAGAACATCTTGTCACACACGTTAAATCCTGTTCCGCAATTTGACGATCCGGGTTCGAGTCCGGTCGAGGAATTTTTCTCCCGGAGTTAACATCAGTGCTGACTCCACTCTCTCCAAAAGTCCTTCCGGATGAACTTTAAACCGAGGCCCGTGTGCGAACGCACGCAGAACATCTTGCGCACACGTTAAATCCTGTTCCGCTTTTCTTAAGAGTAGGCCATCGTGTGCCGGTGGGAACAGATATTTACAAAACTGCCATATTCCATTAGGCCTATCCACGATATAAATGAATAAATCAATCAATCCTTTGCTTAGTGTGTATGTGATTAAAAACCTCGGTACTGCTTTTGCTTACAGTAGTTAATTTGTAACGCTTGATCATAACACGGGTAATGTTTAGGGTACTAAAGACTCGATTTGCTTTTGAAATGGGTATTGGTTGTTTAATG
>CM060350.1:9972440-9994940 GCA_030674155.1 Stramonita haemastoma
CTTTAGGATAGGGAAACATACATTTACAGAGGAAAGAAAAAAAAAAGGGTAGGCGCTGCACTTGTGGCGATGCGCTCTACCCCCCGGGAGAGCAGCCGAATTTCACGCAGAGAAATCTGCTGTGACATAAAGTGCACAAGTACAAAGTTACTTTATGTAAACTATAGTTTTCCTCCTCTGACATAAGAACTGAAACTGAGACAAAAGTCATTGTTGCAAAATGTCTTCTTTATTCCATATTATTGTTGATGCCAAGATAAGCCGACAATTACGAAAAGATTACCCAGTTGTAGAGCCCGATACACAATTCTCAACAATTACAAACATCCTTGTGGGGTTTGTCATCTTCAAACAAAAGGGGGGGGGGGGGGGGGGGTTGCATATCTACTTTATGCTTTTTTTTTTCCCCCCATGTGTTGTTTTGGAGACAAAACTAAAGAGAAGATTCTTTTGGATGGAAGAGAATATTATTTTCCTTTCTTTGAGCCCTTAATCTTCTTGCAAAGTGATGAGAAGCAGCGTTTTGGTATGGTTTCTGAATTTGGGATTAAAACTATAATAAATCAGCGGATGTATAGCGTTTTGAACATAAAGAAATTTGAAACAAAAGTAACCCATGGCATAACTGCTTTGGTGGTCTTAAAGAACACAGCCAAAGCCATCAACGTAGGGGCATAGCATAGCACAAAAGTCATGCACACTACAAACATGGCGAGGGATGTGCTGTGCAAACGCATGCAGTGTCCACATCGCGAACAGCCCAGAAGGAAAGATCTCCACGCCCGGGAGACACGTGAACTGGATTTAGCTGCACCCTCCAGTTCCTCCTGTGCTTTGATCAACGATGGCTTAGCAGTTGTGGGCTCTTGTAAAGTCTTACCCTGTGCAGAAGAAAGGGCAGAGTGAAGAGGTTTGGTCACGAGCTCTGTTGCAGCAGCAGGTACGTGATCAGGTAGCCTCGGTATGTCTTCCTTTTTAACAACCCCGGGCTGCTTTTCTGCGGAACATTGCGGCGTGGGTTGTTTCTCTCTGCTCGTGCTTTCCTCTCCTGAGGAGCTGGAGGATCTGTCTTCAGAATCCCGTTTGGATTGGGTGTCTTTGTTATCACTTTCTGGAGCAGAAATACCAGGTCGTTTGCTCACATGATCTGTTTGACTTGGGTCTTTTTGTTTTTGCTGTCCTGTAGTAAACTAGCGGCTTGATCCTGTTTGGGTTGGATCCCGCTATCTATGTTTTCTTGTTTAGTACCAGGGAGTTTTCCACCAGAGTCACGTTTGGATCGACTCTTCGGGTCTACCTTTTCCCGTGAAGCACTGGATTCTGGTTTGGTCTCTGTCGTTGGGCTTCTACCAAAGGAAGAAAGAAATCCCCCCCTACTAAACGTAGCAATGATTCCTTGTGCAGAGGGGCCGAATAGATAGGATTCATAAAAATGCCCGTCCCCTGACTCTTGCTTCACCGAGTTCTCAGAACACGGAGGTGGAGAGGAGGGAAGAGAGAGCACAACATCTGTGAAATGGCTGGTCTCCGTGTCTGTCACTTGAGACTTCTCAAAGTCAGTGCTTGCCTGTGGACTATCTCGAGAGGTCTGCTCTTTCGAAACCGTCACCGAGAAATCCTTACTGGTGGTAGTCTCTTTACAGGAAGTCTCGAGAACGGAAGTCTTGCTGCAGAAATCCTCCCCATAGGAGCCCTCTAGCTTGGTGACCAGAGTGGAAGAGCAAGCCAGGCTCATGTGAAGGTGGGCTACCTTCGCAGTTTCAGGGGCGGTAGATTTTGTAAAGAAAGGCTTTGGGGTCGCCAGTTGTTCAGAGTCGCTTGTATCCTTCGATGTCAGTGTTGAACGCCTGAACAGACAGTTGACCAGTCCTTAGCCATCATTTTATGCCAACAACTCTCTAGACACAGGGTGTGAGGGAATGTATGACTGAAAGAAGAGAACGAACGAACAGAACGAACGAAAGAGAGACAGACAGAAAGAAAGAAAGACAGAAAGAACGAAAGAAAGAGAGACAGAAAGGAAAGAAAGAGAAAGACAGAAGAAAGACAGAAAAAATAGAAAGAAAGAAAGAAAGACAGACAGACAGACAGACAGAAAGAAAGAAAGAAAAAGAAAGAAAGAAAGACAGACAGAAAGAAGAAAGACAGAAAGAAAGAAAGAGCAGAAGAAGAGAAAGAAAGAAAGACAGACAGACAGACAGACAGAAGACAGACAGGACAGACAGACAGACAGACAGACAGAAAGAAAGAAAGAAAGAAAGAAAGAAAGAAAAGAAAGAAAGAAAAGAAAGACGAACGAAAAGAAAAGAAAGAAGACAGAAAGAAGAGAAGAAAGAAAGAAAGAAAGAAAGAAAGAAAGAACAGAAAGAAAGAACGAAAGAAAGAGAAACAAGAAGAAAAGACAGACAGAAAGAAGAAAGAAAGACAGACAGAAAGAAAGAAAGAAGACAGAAAGAAAGAAAGACAGACAGAAAGGAAAGAAAGTAAGACAGAAAGACAGAAAGAAAAAGAATGAAAATAGCGATGATAAGTCTCCTTTCACACAGACACATTCCATGCACCCCATCCCCAAAAACGATGGCGAAGATACAACCAGCACCTCAAAAGGCACAGCAGACCACTGGAAAAAAAGCTGGTAGGTAATAGGTAGGTTAGGTAGGTAGGTAGGTAGGTAGGTAGGTAGGTAGGCAGGTAGGAGGTAGGTAGGTATACCCATTAAAAGGCAGGAGGATTTTTTCCCCCGTTCCTCTACTACAGTTCCTAGGTTCACCAATGGTGAGATCTTTTCGATGTTGCCATATTCCGACTTCAGGTGTATATGCTGCTTAAGGGGGACGGATAGCCTAGTGGTCAGAACATTGCGCTGGCAATTTGACGACCCGGGTTCGAGTCCGGTCAAGGAAATTTTTCTCCTGGAGTTAACATCAGTGCCGACTCCACTCTCCCAAAAGTCCTTCGGATGAGACTTTAAACCGAGGCCCCGTGTGCGAACGCACGCAGAACATCTTGCGCACACGTGAAATCCTGTTCCGCTTTTCGTAAGAGTAGGCCATCGTGTGCCGGTGGGAACAGATGACAATATTTACAAAAACTGCATACACACGGGGACCGGATGAAAAAAAGCACATGATTGCTTATTCTGTTATCCTCGATATAAAAGAATAATAAAATAAAATAATAAATAAGTTCGTGTTTTCGGAACCCCCCCCCAAAATGACATGAATCACAGAATCTTAAATGAGCATAATTATTTGATTCCCTGAATATACACAACGACGGGGATTAAAGCACTAGCAGGTATGCGCTTGAGGTTGACCTAGGAGATCATAAAACTCCCCGTTCTTAATTCACCAGACTCTGCCGAGATTTGAACCCACATCTTCATGGAGCTATGGGATTGAAATCAAACAGTCTCAACCACTTGGCTATACACATAGCATGAGTTGAAAAGTAGACAAAAAGAAGAAAAAGATGAGGAACAAAAAAATAATTTAAAAAAAAGAAGAAGCAGAAAGCCTTTACAAAAACAGTATACTTCAAGCACGAAATTTCCAGCATAATATGATACTAGAAATATATATATATATATGTATATATATTATATATATATATATATATATATATATATATATATAGATATATATATATATATATATATATATTCAGAAGGTAGACCTTCACCTATCCCATAGCCTTGTAAACTGTTAGAGCACCACGGAAGATTTTGCAACCAGCTTCCTCCACTCCTTGCGATTTTCAGCTTTCTGTAGAAAGTCGTTCCACTCCAGGCCAGTCCACTCCCTGATGTTGTCTTCCATCGTTTTCTCTGTCTGCCTTTTCGTCTCCCTCCTTGTACAGTTCCCTGCAGTACAGTCTTGGTCTGTTCAGACGTTCGTGTGATATGCCCATACCACTTCAGTTTGCATTTTTTCACTGAAGTCAGGAGCTTATCATATGGCCCATGGCGTTATCAATTCTGCTTTTCACATCCTTGGTAGAAATGTGATCTCTGTATGAGATACCAAGAACTTTGCAAAAGCATCCTATCTCCATTGCCTGTATCCTTCTTTCAATGTCTGATGTTGTGGTCCACAGTTTACATGAATACAAAAAATATGGAAACGACCTGGGAACGCATCAACTGGATCTTGAATCTGATGGCGATGTTTTTGTCATTCCAGAGGACTTTCAGTTTGGTCATTGCAGCTGTGGTCTAGGCTATCCTGGAGAGAATTTCAGGTTTTGATCCTTCATCCGATACTGCAGCTCCCAGATATTTAAAGCTATGGATGGTCTCAGTTTTCTTGCTATCAAGAGTTAGGTAAGTGCTGATGCCATTGGCACTATCTGACATCAACTGGGTTTTCTCTGCACTGATCTCTATGACATATGCCAAAGAGGCTTCATCAAGGTGATTTACTAAGTAGACTAGCTCTTTTCCAGCTAGGCCGTCGACGTTGTCGGCAAAACGTTAGTTTATAATTGTTCTGCCTCTAATGCTGACTGTTCCCTCCTGGTTTTCAAGAGCTTCAGCCATTACTCTCTCTAAGAGGATGTTGAAGAGGGTGGGAGAGAGAGAGATAGCAGACATCCTTGGTGTACTCCGGTTGTGGTTTGGAACTATTCTCCTATGTTAAGTGTCATAGTACACTGCGCTGTCATACAGGCATACTATGATTCTGATCAGGTTGGCATTGATGTATATACAGCATCATGGTTGCTCACAAAGCAGTATGTATGCCAAACTCTTGTCAAATGCCCTCGACAAGTCTACATAGATGTGCATAGATCTTTCTTGTGGAAGCACGTGCTTCTCTGAGAGTATTCCAAAAAAATTCTCTGTTGTGCTCTCTCTCCTGTCTCAAACCTGCCTGCTCTTCTTTGGTGATCTCTTCAGCTTGAGGCTTTAGTCTGTTCGAGGAGGATTCTTAGCAGGACTTTGCTTGAATGGCTGATCGGGGCAACGGTACGGTAATTTTGGCAGAGTTGTAAGTTGCCTTTCTTTGGGAGAGGGATAATCAGGACTGTGTCCGAGCTAGCGTTGGCCATTCCTCTGTCTGCCAGATTTGATTTCAGATGATGAGTAATGCCTGGACCAGCTCTGAATGTTGTCCACTCCAACTGACACCCCCATCCCTCCCCCTTTCTTTTTTTTTTTTTTTTTTTTTTTTTTTTTTTTTAGTGATTTTTCTGCACTTTCAACTTCTTCCTGTTGGATAGGTTAGTAGCTGTTGCTGTTTGTTGGCGGAAGGATATCCAACACACACCTTGAGGTCTCCTGTTGCTGTGTCTGTGTGTACGTCTGTGTACAATTCAGAGCAATTGCTCTGTTCACCTCTTTACAATGTCTGGTTCTTCTGTGAGACATTTCCCCGCTTTGTCCTTGGATGGTAGTGGCTCTCTCCCTTGTTTTGAGCTTTTCAGAAGGCAGACAGACACAGACCAAACACACACAAAAAGACAGGCATGGATAATGAGTAAAACACGGTTTAATTAACTTTCAGCTATCGCGAGTTCTAACTCATAATTATAACACTTGATTGGGTTGTGTGTGTGTGTTTTTTTTTTTCCCACTTCTCTGAATTACTTACCCGATTGCCACTGTTATGAATGTAGTCAATGCATACAGGTGTGCGTATACATGCTTATGTACCCATAAAATAAGTAGTCTTATTTTTGGCTTTACTGATTTTTTTGAGAACGAGAAAAATAATAAGAAGGGGGGAGGGAGGGCGGGGGGGGTGGGGTGGGGGGTGGGGTGGGGGGGGGGGGTGCGGCGTGCTGCGTCGTGCGTGCGTGCGTGTGTATGTGTGTATGCGTGCGTGATGTTGTGCTGGCGTGGTGGTGGGGTATGGTGATATTCTTCTATTTGGTTTATGTAAATTGGTGTGTGTGTGTGTGTTTGTGTGTGTGTGTGTGGGCGTGCGTGCGTGCGTGCGTGCGTGCGTGCGTGTGATGTGTGTTGCGTGCGTGCATGTATACGTGCGTGTGCGAATGCGTGCGGTACGATGCGTAAATGATGATGATCATATATCTTTTCTAGTCAATGGTTTTAATAACATTGTATCTAAACATTGGGTGTGTGTGTGTGTGTGTGTGTGTGTGTGTGTGTGTGTGTGTGTGTGTGTGTGTGTGTGTGTGTGTGTTGTGTGTGTGTGGTGTGTGTGTGTGGGGCGCTTGCGCGCGTGTGTCGTTTGCGTTTTGCGTGTGTGCGAGCGCAGCGCGAGCGCGTACGAGTGTGAGTGTTAGTGACATTTTATTATTTTGAAGTTATCGTGTTTGTGACATTTTGATTTGAAGTTATCATAATTATAATGTCTGAACAAATATGAAAAGTAGCTATTCGTGTCTGTGATTATGATTCGTATCAATATGACTGTCAGTATTGTCATTACCCTTCAGGGATGACTAAAGTGTTTTTGACTTGACTTGACTTGACTTGACATTTCGTCCCTTCCCTCATTACCTTGAAAGGACGTTTTGTTTTGTTCGGCCCATTCGGGTCAAACGGTTCCGTTGCTCCTCCGACATACCTGAATTAATGAACAAACGAAAGAAGAAAAGAACGAATGAATGAATGAACATGGCTGACTTGACTGACTGACTGACTGATAAAACACACGATCTAAAAACCACACAGGAGTGGACCATCAATCAATCCATCAAATTCTTTGGCATTTTTACATCCAGTCCCCGCCCTTATCGGGGATAGCATAATATAAAGAAGCAAAAAAACAACAACAAAAACTAATCTCTAATTAAATAGAAACCAACCAACCAACCACAAATACAACAACAACACAACAACAACAAAAGACAAACAACAAAAGACAACAAAAACAAGCAACAAACAACAACAACATGAAGACAATATGAAGAGATGAAAAAAACAAAAAACAAAAGAAAACAAAACAAAACCACACACACACACACACACACACACACACACACACACACACACACACACACACACACACACACACACACACACATGAAGACAATAATAAAACAGCAAAAACACTCACAGAGAGTAACTGAAATAAGCAATAACAATGTGATGATTATGAGAATTAAAAGAGGCAAATAAGCAAGTAGTGCAACAAGAAAACATAACGAGTTCAACAATTCAAAAATTAAAAAAATTATCCCACCACCATCTATCCAAAAATAAGTATATAAATCATATTTTAATAAATGGCATGAGAAACTTAACCAATATTTCTTCATTATAAAAAAAATATCAATAGAAAGTTACATAAAACATGTGTCCCAGATTTAAAAATAAAATAATAAAAAGGCAAAACGAAGCAAAGCAAACAAAGAACCACACATAGCATTTAAACAACAACAAAAAAACTCCAAAAAGCTGAATGGTGATTTTACACACACACACACACACACACACACACACACACACACACACACACACACACACACACACATCGCCGCACACACACACATGCGCACACACACACACACACATATTACATACATATATTTTTATATGTATATTATAGGCCTATTTATATATGTATATATGTATGTTAGTATATATATATATTATAATATGTATATGCTATATATATATATATATATATATATATATATTATATATTATTATTATATATATATATATATATATAATACATATATACATACATACAGTATCGTGGTGTGCATACATACACGACCCCCCCCCTCCATCCCACCATCCCCCATCACAAACATCAGCTCAACCTCCCTCACCTACTACATAAATATACACCGTCACACCTCCATCTCCCCTTCCTCCAAGTGTGGATTTATTTATTTTATTTATTTATTATTTATTCTTTTATATCGAGGATAACAGAATAAGCAATCATGTCTTTTTTCATCCGTGCACCACCGAGTACGTATGCGTTGTCCACTTGTCATCGTTCCCCACCGCACACGAGCCTACTCTTAACGAAAAGCGGAACAGATTTAACGTTGCGCAAGATGTTCTGCGTCTCGTCACACGCCTCGTTTAACCATCTCATCCGAAGGATTTGGGGATCGGTGGTCTAGGTGGTCACGCGCCTTGCCTAGAAAGCAAAAAGTCCGGGTCGGAGTGTGTGCGGTGGTTTGTACCCCGTTTGGGCCTAAAACTTCCCCCCCCCCCCCCCCCCCCCCCCCCCCCCCCCCCCCCCCCCCCCCCCCCCCCCCCCCCCATCCATTAGACCATGAGTGGTGGTCTGGAAGCTAGTTTTTCGGATGAGACTATAAACCGAGGTCCCATTTGTTACACACCACTATTTAGCGCACGTAAAAGAACCCACGGCAACAAGGGGGGTTGGTTGACCCTGGCAAAGTTCTGCAGAAAAAAAGCCACTCTTGATAGGGAAACAAAATACAATTGCATGCAGGAAAAAGAAAAGAAAAAAATGGGTAGGCGCTGCACTTGTGGCGATGACGCGCTCTCCCCGCGGGGGGAGAGCAGGAGCAGCCCGAATTTCACGCAGAGAAATCTGCTGTGACATAAAGTGGTACAAATTACCAACAACAACAAAAATACAACTCGCCTAGCAAGCAGATCGAGCTGAAGGACTTACCGGCAGTTAACTGCTTCGCTCTTTGCTTCCTGATTCTAGCCATGGTCAGCCCATAAAAGACGACGAAGCTCAAAATTACACTGGTGAAGATGATCGTATAACTTGCATCATAAGCCTTTGCCATTTTAGAACCTTGGGTAAACAGGAGAATAAGAAAGAAAGAAAGAAAAAAAGAAAGAAAGAAAGAGTAGGAGAGAAAGAAAGAAAGAGAGAGAGAGAGAGAGAGAGAGAGAGAGGAGAGAGAGAGAGAGGAGAGAGAGAGAGAGAGAGAGAGAGAGAGGAGAGAGAGAGAGAGAGAGAGAATGAATCTTTATGAATGATGAATAATCTTTATTTTTCAAGGGTAACAGAGTAAGTATTACATACTTTTTTTCATCCGAGGAGAGAGAGAGAGAGAGAGAGAGAGAGAGAGAGAGAGAGAGAGAGAGAGGAGAGAGAGAGAGGAGAGAGAGAGGAGAGGAGAGAGAGAGAGAGATGTGAATGGTATTAAACTTTATCCCAATAGATGTGTAACTTTTTTCTCTGGGGGAAACAGAAGCATACCCAGCCAGGTGTCCAAACAAAGCCAGCAAATATCATGTCATTCCCTAACAATGATAAACTGTTCAGTGAAACATCTCCATAGGTATCTGGAAGGTAACAAGGGAGCTCCAGAAAGGCTCAGAACTGCTTATCAGCTTTATTAAGCCTTATGATCCTATCTCCAGGGAAACTTTTTCACGTTGGGTGAAAACGGTGCTTAAAATGGCGGGCAAAGATACCTCAAAATTTAGAAGCCCACAGTACACGTGCTGCTAGTATTAGTGCAGCTGCCAGTCATGGTGCCTCCCTTGGGTCAATCATGAAGGCTGCAGACTGGAGTGGTCAGAAAACCTTTTGTACTTATTACAAAAATGCTGTGACTCCAAACTTTGGATGGTCAGTTTTTGACACCTACCCTACAGAACAATAATGTGTCGTTCTGGTTTGGATTCTGTTGTGTGCAGTGAGTCTTCATTGAACAATGCTTCTCCAGTTTGTTGCAGAACTGTTTTTTTTTCATTGGATGAGGTATGTTGGATGTGTCTGTGTGTTCCCTAGGTCACCAAAGTCTCCGTGATTTCTTTCTGCGAGAAATAATTTTATGAGTAAACTAGGCTTACGCTAGGAAGGTGGAGTTTTATTAGGAGCATTTCGAATCTTCAGGAAGAAGAAAAGAGGCAGACCAAGGAAGAGATGAGAGGACAACATCAGCGAATGGACAGGCCTGAACTCAACCAAATTTTGAGAAAGGCAGAACATGAGAGAGGAATGGAGGGAACTGGTTGCCATGTCTTCAGGGGTGCCCCCACGGTCGCCAGATTAAGGGATAGATAGATAGATAGATAGATAGATAGATAGAAGATAGTAGATAGATAGAAGAAGAAGAAGATAGATAGATAGATAGATAGACAGACAGATAGATAGACAGACAGATAGATAGATAGATAGATAGATAGATAGAAAGAAAGAGATAGATGATGATAGATAGATAGATGATGACAGATAGATAGATAGATAGTAGATAGATAGAAGATAGATAGAAAAGATGAAAAAATAGATAGAGTTGATAGAAAATATAGCAGCAGTAGTTCAAAGTAGATAGATAGAGATAGATGATAGATAGTAGAAGACAGATAATCCTAGATAATAGTTGATAGATAGATAGATAGAAGATAGCATAGATAATAGATGATAGGTATTAGTAGCTAGAGAGATGGAGATAGGCTGAGACTAGCGTGATGATTAGTTGATAGAACAGATTCGAAAATTAATGGAGTTAAGAGAAATTACGCGCCCTTCAATGATTGAATAATCCTAATAAACAACCTCTACTTAGCCTTGTGGACACAAATGCTAAATACGGTCTTTGGTGCTACGGCGATGACTCGCGTTGAGTTTCTCTTCCGCCAACAGATTCAAAATAATCTGCTTATTAAACTCCCTCTTATACATACTTATATTACTTATATATTATTCTCTATATTATTTATTTATATATATATATATATATATATATACTTTTAAAATTTATTTTATTCTTTTATATCGAGGATAACGGAATAAGCGCTCTTGGGCTTTTTAACGTCCTCTCTCTCTCTCTCTCTCTCTCTCTCTCTCTCTCTCTCTCTCTCTATATATATATATATATATATATATATATATATACTTTTAAAATTTATTTTATTCTTTTATATCGAGGATAACGGAATAAGCGCTCTTGGGCTTTTTAACGTCCTGTCCCCGTGTGTATGCAGTTTTGTAAATGCCATCATTCTGTTGCCACCGGCACACGATGGCCTACTCTTACGAAAAGCGTCCTGGCGTAAGCCTAGTTTAATTAATGATTATCGAATGAACTGACACCACAGATTTGGGCTAGGGCCACACTCTCCACTACCTCTGGCTACATTTTTCACGGAGCAGCTGGCCGAGCGGACATTAGGCACAGTTGTATTGGACACGTGGATGCCGAAAACGTGCACAGCGAAGGGGAGATACAGGGGCACTGTCAACATCAACGAAAAAACACAGGCGATCTGTTTTACACACGCGCGCACACACACGCACGCGCGCGCACACACACACACACACACACACACACACATACATGCATACATACGCACGCACACACAGACATACGCACGCACGCATGCAGACACACACACACACGCACACATACACGCACACGCACACACGCGCGCGCGCACACACACACACACACAACACACACACGCACACACAGACATACGCACGCACGCACGCACGCATGCACGCACGCACGCACACACACACACAACACACACACACACACACACACACACACACACACACACACACAGAGCTAAGAGTAGCTTCTTTTGTTTTTCTTTTTGTTGTTGTTGCTATCAATACATCATGTGGCTTATGGTCATAGTCATTGTTGTTTTGTTATCATCGTTATGTTTTGTTGATATATAATCATCAATGGCGTCATTGTCGTCATTGGCATCGTCGTCGTCGTCGTCGTCATCATCATCATCATCATCATCATCATCATCATCATCATCATCATCATCATCATCATCATCATCATCATCATCATCATCATCATCATCTCGTCGACGTCATCATTATCATGATTATTTCCTCGACATCCTTCTCGTCCTCATCATCATCATCATCATCATCATCATCATCATCATCATCATCATCATCATCATCAATGAGATTAACTTTGTCGACAAGCATCACCTTACTTCTCGTCATCATCATCATCATCATCACTAGCAGCAAGAGCAGCAACAACAAAATCAAGTACTATCATCGTCACCGTCACAATCATCGCCAAAT
This sequence comes from Stramonita haemastoma, assembly GCA_030674155.1. Taxonomy (NCBI): domain Eukaryota; kingdom Metazoa; phylum Mollusca; class Gastropoda; order Neogastropoda; family Muricidae; genus Stramonita; species Stramonita haemastoma. The sequence continues at coordinate 9,984,365 of CM060350.1, forward strand.
CCCTTTGTTTGACACTTTCAAATCCAATCTAAAGACATCTACTTGTTTCCTACTTAGGAGCTTCCTCCATCATCACACCTCATAATTTATATGTCCCTACTTTCATGCAGTCTCCTCCATCTCCATCACTTTGCGTCATCGTGTGTGTGTGTGTGTGTGTTGTGTGTGTGTGTGTGTGTGTGTGTGTGTGTGCGTGGTGTGTGTTGTGTGTGTGTTGTGTTGTGTTGTGTTGTGTTGTGTTGTGTTGTGTTGTGTTGTTGTTGTGTTGTGTTGTGTTGTGATGTGTTTTACTTGCATTGTACAGCATTCTATTGTACTGCAATCTATTGTATGGTATCACATTGTTTACCAATTTCAGTGCAGTAAATTTCTCTGCCCAAAACCTCAAACTATTCTCCTGGAGGAGGGGGGGGGGGGGGGGCAGGGGGCGGAGGGTGAGAGTCTGTCGTCACAAGAGCAGTGTGTGTGTGTGTGTGGAGAGAGAGAGAGAGAGAGAGAGAGAGAGAGAGAGAGAGAGAGAGAGAGAGAGAGAGAGAGAGAGAGAGAGAGAGAGAGAGAGAGAGAGAATGAATAATCTTTATTTTTCAAGGGTTACAGAGTAAGTATACATACTTTTTTCATCCAACACTTGCCCTGATTAGGGATATAGCATAATTTTTTTTTTAAAAGGTAATAGCAATGCCCTAAATTACAAACCATCCCCAACAATTTAACCTATTTCTAAGAAGAGGAGAATATGATACATTCAACAAACGCATTATCTCCAACTGGATACATTGATCATCAATATTCAAAAGGAGATAGATCTAGATATGTATTCACAACACATAGTCCACAGCTGACCCGAACATTAATGTCAAGACAGATGCATTAAGTATAAGTACGTAAATCGATTAGATTAAAGAGAGCGAGGTAGATAGATAGAGTAGAGAGAGAGAGAGAGAGATGAGAGAGAGAGAGAGAGAGAGAGAGAGAGAGAGAGAGAGAGAGAGAGAGAGAGAGAGAGAGAGAGAGAGAAGAGTGCGCGCGCGCGCGCGCGCGTGTGTGTGTTCGTGTGTGTATGTGTGCACGTGCGCAGAAAGAGAGAGAGAGAGAGAGAGAGAGAGAGAGAGAGAGAGAGAGAGAGAGAGAGAGAGAGAGAGAGAGAGAGAGAGAGAAGCAACGAGAGAGACAGACAGACATCCATAGAGACACGAGAGAAGCCGACAGAGACATCCATAGAGACCAAAAGAGAAACATCAGACAGTAATGAACAGAAACCCCTCTTGCCACACAGCATGTGCGAGTTTTTTTAACTCTTCTTCGCAAACAGGCTATAGACCCCCCACCCCCCCACCCCACCCCAAACTTACCAGCACAGCTCGAAATTTGATGTGGTAAAAAGGATGACATATCTTGATATAGCTATTGGCGGCAATACAGATCATAAGCCACATAGACCCCGACCTGAGGGAGCTACCAGAGTGCGGTACACTTGACACAAAAGCGGTGTATTGAAATCCCACACCTGTGACAAAACCGCCATTGTTACAGGCATGTACACAGAACATACTGCTAAATCATAAAAGGCAAGAGAGATGATAAAAAACCAGGTCGAAGTTCTTCGAAAGTAGTAGTAGTAGAGATAAATCACCAACACGTTTCCTGGCGTACCAAACAACAAGATCAAACCGGTGAGCACGAACGTAGGAGAGAGAAGAACTACAAGACGCATACTTTCTTCATGCCGTAATTGTAGTTCTTCCTCGTCGAAGTCCTCCATTGTTAGGATCAATGACACAGGGGAAGATTTGACAGAAAAAATATCGAAACCAAATACTCATACAAACAAATACTAAAGTTTGTTTTTATAAGAGAACGAAAACAAAGACACGCGCGTTGTCTTAGAACTTTGACCTCATTCATTTCACCAGTAAGAGCATTTTAGCACAGCACAAAGAGTCGATTATGAATTTGAAAAAATACCACGAAAGGTGATGATTTTGCAGTCAGGAGCCTACTGTGAAAAGCTGAATTCTGTCTGGCTTCTTCTCAGTTTCAGAAAAACTAGAAATGACGTCAGTTGTGTGTTCAAAGCTTTGTGTGATGTCATTTCCAGTTTGATGTTGTGTTACTTTTGTAACAAATGCATCTTCAGGTAGCCAATCAGTGCTGGTATAGGTGGATGCGCTCAGATTCATGCTCCCAGACGTCCCCTAACAGGCTGAGCAGATTTTCATTTCAAATCAAATTCTATTTTTTCCAGAAAAAAAGCTATTTGAGTACATGGAAATGCAAACTTCAAACCAACTAATTCCATTTCGGTAGTTTCCCCGAAACTACGTGATGAGCATGTCCAGAGGAAGCCATATCGTGTATGCTTTGGGAAGTCATGCTGTAGTTTTTCTTCATGCTCTCTGATGAAAATTGATCTAGACCTTCCTTAATATCAGGTTAGTTTTTGTTCCTAAAAATAGGATCCCGTTTGTTTATTATAATCGATTTTTATTGAATTTTACAGTATTGTTTGCACTTTCTGTGCTATAGTGAAAAATACATTTTATGATGGAGACCCACCCAGTTATTGAGCTCAGGAAAAATGATTTGTTGAGTGACGAATGTACATTTTCAAAACCTCAAAGGGAGAAACATTACCTGTTCATTCTCCAAACGAGATGGTTTCCATCCCTAATAAAGACTGGGAAGAAATAAAGGTCCAGAATTGAGAATTTAGGTCAGTCTGAAGCAGACCAATGGCAGAAATCTGGGTCCAAGCTGTGAAAACAATGCACGCACACACAGGCTCACTTGATGGGGATGCCCCACTTTCAAACAAAACCAAAAAAATGACTCTACCTGAAACTAAAAAAAAAAGAAATGCTATTCTCATAATTATGACAAGTAATTTATGTACTGTACCATTCTATTTTAAATCTACTTTGGTCGATGTCAAACTCAACTCATGTTCATCTCTTGTCTATCGTTTTATAAGACATGAAAGTGTCCAAGTTTTTCTACATCAATCACAATTTGTCTTAGTCTTGATCAGAATCTGTTGGTCTAAATGACGCTTTGCAGTGTACTTCACTTCATAATTTCACAATGCAAAAATAAAGAAGTCTTTGTAGAGATTCTAGTTCGAAAGAAATACACTTAAATTAAATGCCTTCCAAACGAAGTATGCTAAAAATGTGCGTTGCATATGTGATGGGACGATTTCAGTTAGTCATATTCTTTTTGACTGTCCCGTTTTAAAACAGTGTCTTCCCATCACACGTGAGAACTCTCTGGACAACATATTAAGCAACTGTGGGTTGCTGTGTGAACTCGCCTTATCGCTGAAGAAGAGTCCTATTGACAGTTTACTATAATGTTTATGAACATATCAGTAGCTTGTTTACGAGACAGAGACATTGATCTCGTGCTCTTTTGTTAATTTTCTAAAAAGTTCTGATTGATTGTTTAGGGTTTTAATGTTCACTTTTGGTGTTTTTATTTACTTTTTGTTTCTACCATTGGTTATAAGTTCTACAAGTAACATTATTCGTTTGCTTTTTTTTTTTTTTTTTTTTTTGGTCTAATATCACTTATGTGAACAGACATTAAACTGAAGAACAACAAATTCTGGATTGAGCCTTATATGACGTCACAGAGCACGTCATGAATAGATGATGTTATAAACATCTCCAAATCGAAGGCTGCTTAATCGCAGATAGGCCTAGAGGAATTTTGTAAATCAGAGCCAACAAACATCCATGTGAGTAAATGGTTATGAAGAATATCAAGCGTACCCAATTCTGTGAGACTGTTCGTATGTCCAGTGTTTTTATTCTTTTAAGTTTGTATAAGAAAGGCTTGGAATATTGTGAACTTTTTTCAAAACACTCCTGAGGCTATCTTTGTTTAGTTTTAATCATGTTTATTGATGAACAATCGAATGATGCAATGTTGCTTTTAGATCTATAGTTCTCCATTGTAAGTCTCACAGACCCAGATATTTATACTGTAAAAAGTATTTTTGAAATGCTGATACCTCTATCTGTACGTCATGGGTCTTACATACCCACATTACATTAGAGAAAGAAGTATCATTACTCATTGTGGGTCTCACAAACTCGGTTCTTGTGCATCCAAGTGTCCCCCGTGGGGCTATCGGGGGAGGGCGGGGGGGGGGGGGGGGGGGGGGGGGGTGTTAGTATAAATAGCATACTCTCCTGTAAATTTTGTGTTGGGGGAATCCCTTCTTTCTATCCCTCTCTTTGTTTCTGCCTTGTTCCTTTTCCTCCTGTCACGTCTTTCATGTTTACTTTTTGCCTTCTGGGTCCATTCTCCTGCTTTTTTTTTTTCCTCAGAAAGAGAAAATAACAATTCTCTCTCTCTCTCTTAAGTTCCCATACGCTAGACCTGACTTGTCAGGCAGCTTAACAGCAGTACAAAGCATTTTCGCTCATGTGGCAGACAACAATTATAGTGGTTGTTTGAGCTTTCCACGACGACGACGACGAGGAAGAAGATAAAGCAGAACTTTCAAGTTCAATTTACACACAAAAAAAGTATACTACCGTTTTAGTAACAAATGGTATCAGTTAACACTGATTGAAACACCCTCCTCCCCCCCCCCCCCCCCCCCCTTTTTGTATTGTGCAGTTACCTGAGGCTATGACAGGTCTTCAACATTAGGCCTAGTGGATAGAAAACAAAGTGCAGTGAAGGCTTATCTATGCTGCTCACTTTTACATGGTTCTGGCTAGGAATAATTAATAGTGTCCCAATTTTATGTCATGAAGCCATTGTAGCAGTGCATATTAAATTTTAATACTTTTAACCCATCATGTGCTACTAGATCCAAACCAGCAGTTCTTCTTCCTCCTCCTCCTCCTCCTCCCCCTCCTCTCTCTCTTCTTCTTTTCTTCTTCTTCTTCTTCTTCTTCTTCTTCTTCCTCTCTCTTCTTCTTCTTCTTCTTCCTCTTGCTCCTCTCTTCTTCTCCTCCTTCTCCTTTTTTCTTCTTCTTTTTTTCCATATCCTTCTTCTTTCCCTTCTTCCTTTTCTTTTTCTATTCTTCCGTCTCCACCACCACCACAATCACCACCACCTCTCCTTCTTTCTCCTCTCTTCTTCTCCATATCCTTCTTCTTTTCCCTTCTCCCTTTTCTTTTTTCTAATCTTCTGTCTCCATCACCACCACCACCACCACCACCACCACCCCACCACCTCCTCCCCTTCTTCTTTTTCTTCTTCCTTCTCCTCCTCCTCTCTCTTCTTCTTCTTCTTCTTCTTCTTCTTCTTCTTCTTCTTTTTCTTCTTCTCCTCTCACCTCTCTTCTCTCCTCCTTCCTCTCTTCTTCTTCTTCTTCTACTTCTTCTTCTTCTTCTTCTTCTTCTTCTTCTTCTTCTCCATATCCTTCTTCTTTCCCTTCTCCCTTTTCTTTTTCTATTCGTCCTTCCCACAAAAATCACCATCGCTCCACTTCTTCTTCCTCTCTCCTCTTCTTCTTCTTCTTCTTCTTCTTCTTCTTCTTCTTCTTCTTCTTCTTCTTCTTCTCTCCATTCCTTCTTCTTTCCCTTCTTTTTTCTTTTTCTATTCTTCCGTCTCCACCACAACAATAACCACTTACAGCGCCCAAAATAATCCAACATCACTCAGCCCAGAGTACTAAATTTAGCATGCCATTTCCTTTACCTAGTCCAAGAGTGGTCAGTTCCTGCTATAAATAGTACCAGCTAGCCCCACATAGGCTGGGATGGGACGCACCACCTCCTCCTCCTCCTCCATCACCTTCTTCTTCTTCTTCCTTCGGATGAGACTTTAAACAAGGCCCCCGTGTGCGAACGCAAGCAGAGCATCTTGCGCACACGTTAAATCCTGTTCCGCTTTTCGTAAGAGTAGGCCATCGTGTGCCGGTGGGAACAAAAAATGACATTTACAAAACTGCATACACACGGGGACTGGATGTAAAAAAAAAAGCACATGAAAGCTTATTCCATTATCCTTGATATATAAAAGAATCAATCAATCAATCAAACCTTCTTGTTCTTCTTCTTGTTCTTCTTCTTGTTCTTCTTCTTGTCTTCTTCTTCTTCTCTTCTTTTCTTGTCTTCTTCTTGTTCTTCTTTTGTTCTTCTTCTTCTTCTGTCTTCTTGTTCTTCTTGTTTTTTCTTCTTCTTCTTCTTCTTCTTCTTCTTTCTTCTTCTCCTTCTTCTTCTCCTTCTCTCCTCCTTCTCCTTCTTCTTCTTCTTCTTCTTCTCTCTCTCCTTCTTCTCTCCTCTTCTTCTTCTTCTTCTCTTCTCTCCTTCCTTCTCCTCCTTCCTCTTCTTTCTTCTTCTCTTCTTCTTCTTCTTCTTCTTCTTCTTCTTCTGTGTATAGAGTTTGCTCCTCGTCTCTGAGCGGGAACTGGATGGGGATCCATCCATGGCCGTGAGCAACGGGACGGTGCTCCCTGAAATCGGCCGGGAGCTCAGGCTGCACCTGATCCTGTCCATCCTGATGCTCTTCCTCGTCTTCGTCGTGGGCAGCGTGGGTAACGTGCTCGTGGTCTACAACTACTACCACAGCTTCAGCAAGACCTCCAGCTGGTACTTCGTCATCAGTCTCGCCCTCTACGACCTCTTCATCTGTGTGGTGGTGGTGCCTTTGGAGGTGTACGATCAGTTCACCTACTGGGTGGACTCCAGCCAGTTGCTGTGTCGGGTGTTCCTCTTGTTGAAGAATTCGGTGATCTTGGGATCGATGTGGATACTGTTGGGGATTGCCATGCTCACCTACGTGAAGATTTGCCATCCTTTTTTCTACGTCAGGCAGAGCACCATCTTGGTGAGTGTGGGTTTTTTTGTGGGGTTTTTTTTTTTTTTTTTTTGCTTGTGTGGATTGATTTAGAGAGAAAAAAAAACTTGAGTTTTAGTATGGGTTTTTTTTGTGTTTTTCTCCCCCCCCACTTTCTTCCCCCCTCCTTTTTTGTAAGGGTAAAAGTTAAAGCACTTTTTAAGGGGGGTTGTCTGCGTTGGGGTTGTCATAGTCATTGATGTTTATTTGGATTTGTTTTTTTTGGGGGTGGGTTGAGGGGAGAACTCTCTCTCTCTCTCTCTCTCTCTCTCTCTCTCTCTCCTCTCTCTCTCTCTCTCTCTCTCTCTCTCTCTCTCTCTCTCTCTCTCTCGTAAATGATTCATTGTCCATATGTACGATTGCCTGATTTTGTATTTTCGTTATAAAGTGTCAGCCTTATTTATTCATTTAGTCATGATTCGGATTACATATTCAAAAGTGATAGTCATTACACACGCAAAGTACTATGGAAACGTATCAAAGTTTAACGAAAAGTTTTTTTCATTTTTTTTGCATCTTCCATATTTGCCGAAAGTGTAATGTGGTCTAATCCCGATACATAAAATTTCACTTTCAATGTTCAGCTCTCTCTCTCTCTCTCTCTCTCTCTCTCTCTCTCTCTCTCTCTCTCTCTCCTCTCTCTCTCTCTTCTCTCTCTCCTCTCTCTCTCTCTCTCTCTGCTCTGGCCTATATCGCAAACGACATGAACTTACCCAGCATGCATCCAGTTATCTTGTGAGACATAGGCCCGCCAATTCACCTTGATTACGACATACTTTCTGAAACTTCTCGTCAGTTTTCTCGTTGACTCCTCAAGGAATTAAAGGGAAGAAGTCGAGTTCAATCAGCCATGCGTGGTATGGTTAAATTTGATTTTGCATCAAGATGTTCAACTGCGCGAACCCGTCAAAAAGTAGGCTAACTGGAAAATGTTTACAAACTCTTAGCACATCATTTGCTATCAACACACCAGAAAACAAAATAATAATGATAATAATAGTAATAATAGTATTATAGTAGTAGTAGTAGTAGTACTACTATACTACTATATACTACTACTACTACTATAGTACTATACTACTACTATAACTACTAAAATATTAAAAAAACAAAAAACCATCAGCCTCCTCCACTCCATATGGTCCTCTGCCCTCCATAGCAGGTCCTTCCACCCAAAGCCTGTCCACTCTCTGATGTTGTCTTCCCATGTTTCCTCTGTCTGCCTCATCATCTCCCTCCCTTACTGTTCCCCGTAAGACTGTCTTGGCCAGTCCAGTATGATCGTGTGACGTGCCTGTACCACTTGCTTGGTTATTTCACTGTAGTTAGGAGCTCTTCATATGGACCATGGTAATTTTATTTAGTTTTCACTTCTTCATTTAGTGATGTGGTCTCTTGCCAAGGATTTTGTAAAAGCATTTCATTTCCATTGCCTGTATCCTTCTTTCAGTGTTTGCTGTTATGGTCCATGTTCACATGTATACAAAAATATGACATGATCAGGGAAAGCATCAGTTTGATCTGATAAAGTTTACTTCATGTATAAAACCAACTGTGATGCAAGAATTCAAACGTGGAAACCAGGCCAGGACAGTTTGTCTTTCAGAGCACTAGGCAAGTCAGTGGGAAAAGAAAGGCATTCGCGTGTCCACTGGGTGGGACAAACTTAACCTGGAAAGAACTGAGGAAAGCTGTGTAGATGATGCAAAGCTGCTTCTTGGGTCTGTCTCCATGAGTTCTGTGCCAAGTGTTGGTGTTCCTTTCTTCAGGTCAGCAAGCTTAACACGTTCTTCATCTAGCATGTTTTTTGCCTCTTGGTTTATGTACAAGTGTATGCCAGCATCATCTGCATTCAAGTGTAAATGCTTCTGCACAATGTTCGTCCTGACTCACACCAACACCATGTCACTGATATTGTACGGATAAACGCACACCTTTAAAAAAAAATTGTTTCTGCTCCTTGCAAACATCTTTGTAACCATGGATCAGTCAACACGGCTTCGTAATTTTTTTCACAGAAGCTGCTTTGAACCCATCTATAGATATATAGCTCAACAGATCAATGTTTCTGTAGGATAAAATTATACATTTGTCACACTAATTATACTTCATGTGATCTGATCATTATTACAAAGAGTAAGTCAAAGTCATACCAATTATGCCTCAGGGGATGTTTAACATAGATCGTTTCTTTTTGCTCACCTTCTCAAACATTACGGGTATATTTTATGTATATCCAGTGCAGCTGTGTTTGCTCTACAGTGAAGTTTGTATCTGTTTGTTGATAGTTTTGCACTAGGCACAAACAGTTCTTGTCATGATGGTCATCAACCCCTTTCCACTTGTTTCTGTTGATGTTTTCCTGCTCTCACCTGGTCACGATGTAGCTGGCAGTGTGGTTTTCTACTGTATCGAACAGTGTGCGTTGGTTCAAAGCAGGACTCGCCATTCTGTCTGTTGACATTGCTTTGTCTGGCCTCAGTTTAAGACTAAAGACAGTTTGATCCTCATTGCCTGATACCTTCCAACCATATACAGTGTTGTCAGTCACAGGACAGTCAGGGGTTTCTCCACAGTTGCTGGAAGACCCAGTAACTGGCATTTTGAGAGAGATTGTGAGAATTTTGACACAGCATTGTGAAAAGGCCTTTTCCTGCTTCGTCCCAAATCATGTACCCCCACAGAGAGAGAGAGAGAGAGAGAGAGAGAGAGAGAGAGAGAGAGAGAGAGAGAGAGAGAGAGAGAGACGCAAACGCAATTTTATTTTACGAGGGTAATAGAATAAGTAACAAGACTTTTTTTTCACCAGCCCTCAAAGAAGAGAAAAATAACCCCAAGAAAAACAAAGCAATTGATACAAACGAACATACACAAACATGGATACCAATAATGCAAAAAAGGGGAAAGGAGAGAGAGAGAGAGAGAGAGAGAGAGAGAGAGAGAGAGAGAGAAGAAGAAGAAGACAAACAAAGTAAGGAAACAGGATATACATGTTACACTAATACATCTTGGGAAGGAGATATGTTATATCATATTGTTTCATCAAAAGATTATGATACATTGTTTTAAATTTTGTCAGATTAGTTTCATTTTTTAATTGGGATGGAAGCCTATTCCACAGCCATCCCCAGAATATGCCAGGCTTGATTTAAATAGGATGATCTTAGGTAGAGGTAAATTAATCAAATGAGAGTGTCTAGAATTATTTACTGTAAAAATGCTTTTTTAATAAGGATGGGACATTTCCATGTAAGATCTTATGCATCAAAACTCCTTTGTTAAAAAGAAGCTTGGATTTAAGGGGAAGAATATTATTCTCTGAATGGTCAGCTACTGTTAAAGAAGATGATTTGTTTAAATAAGCTTTATGGCGCGTTTATGCACTCTCACTATTAATTTGAGGAGATTGTTGCTGGCCATATCCCACAATGTAGATGCATAATCAATAGAAGTTTGAATGTAAGAATAAAAGAATATTTTTCGGGCATGCAGAGTTAGGAAATTTTTATCTTACCGAGTTGGTATACCTTTGAGGCAATGGTTTTTGACAGTTTTTGGATGTGGGCAGACCATAGTAGGTTGTTATCAATAGTTATCCCTTAAATTTTGTGATTTGAGACTTCCTCTATTTTTTCATTGCCAATGCAGAGCGGTGGTAGATCGATAGTAAGGTTCTGTCGTTTCTGTCTTGTGGAAATGAGCATAAATTTGGTTTTCTTTGGATGAAGTGCCATGTGGTTTATGTGAGTCCATTCCAGAAACACATTAATATCTTCT
>CM060350.1:9997440-10062440 GCA_030674155.1 Stramonita haemastoma
TCTCTCCTGGATAGCCCAGACTACAGCTGCAATGACCAAACTGAAAGTCCTCACAAATGACAAAAGAACATCGCCATCAGCTTCAAGATCAGACTTATGCGTTCCTGGCATGAGTCATGATGCCAGTTGTACGCACTCAGACATGCTCACAACAGCCTCACGCCGTTTCTTCAATCAGCCAGGGATTACACGAGTCTATCATTCCCTCTCCCTCAACACAGAGACATATTTATTTTTTATGAATATTTTGTGATTAAATCTGTACAGAGTAGAACATTTAATTTACATCACATCCATATTTTAATTATTTAGCCTTTTTTAAAAAAAAATCAACACATGATCACGTTCAAACATTCTTTAATGCATTGACATTAATTATCTTATATTCTTTGAGGACCTCCACTATTCTCTCGATACGTGGCCTCAAACACTTTGTTTTTGTTTTTATTTGAGTTTATCATTCCCGAATCTGGTCACATGCATTGATCTCGCGATGATAAGTTTTCTTGCCTATGCAGGAGATCTCCTCTGCAACAGCAAGAGAATCAGTGGATTGGCTGGTCCAGTAAATGGCTGTATGCCTGTGAAAAGACCACAGGGCTATATTTGTTCCAAAAATATCATCTTTTGTACTTGTCCTCTGTATTCCCATCAGGTTCCATCAATCCTAAAGGGTCACCCAATGTTTTCTTACTTTCTCACTTTTCCCTAAAAAGTCTTCTCTTATTTCCATCCATAGTTTTTACCTTCGTTTATTCTTTTTCCACTTCTTTTATTTTTTATTTATTTATTTATCTAATTTGTTTGTTTGTTTTCTTGTTTCACTTCTTATTCCTTTTCTAGGTTTCCCTTCATGATTTCAACTTTACAAAATCAGGTTATCAAACATTTCCAATGACTAAAACGCAACTTCTTTAGTCTTAGTCCCAACAGCCTAGCTAGATGGGACAATTCAGTTTTTAAGTTCCAGACCTGTCTGAACAAATCATTAACTTGGGTGAATGCAATTATAAAAACAACAACAACAACAAACCATGGCTGTGAATCGGGGCAATTCAAACTGGTGAGTGGTAACATCTGATCACCTACGTAGTTATAAATCCGTGACTACACTCCTCCAATGAGGTAAAGGGCCCTATAAATCCGTGATATGCACTCCCCAATGAGGTAAAGGGCCCTATGAATCCGTGACTACGCTTCCCAGTGAGGTAAAGGGCCCTATAAATCCGTGACTACACTCTTCCAGTGAGGTAAAGGGCCCTATAAATCCGTGACTACACTCCCATGAGGTAATGGGCCCTATAAATCCGTGACTACACTCCCCAATGAGGTAAAGGGCCCTATAAATCCGTGACTACACTCCAATGAGGTAAAGCGCCCTATAAATCCGTGACTACACTCCCATGAGGTAAAGGGCCCTATAAATCCGTGACTACATTCCCAATGAGGTAAAGGGTCCTAACTGTTCACTTAGAAAAAAAATTGGGTTTTAGCTAAATAAGTTTGGCCAAATATATCAATCCTCATTTGTCACTTCAACACGTGCACACATTCTCAACCTGCGCACAAGCATCCACACGCCTATAGTCATGTATGTCCACACCAAAGAAAATATTGTGCACATGACAGTCATGTCCATATTTTTGGTATGCATGCGAAAAGTGGTCCACAATGTAAGACATTAAAGAAGGAGATGGATGCTTTCCAAACATCTTGGTTTCTCATACACAGATTACATAACTGAGTGAAAACTAGAACAAAAACGCTATCAGGCTACATGACTAGCTCCATACGTCAATGAAGAAAACGCAAACTAAATTGGTACGGGCATGTCACACTACCATCTGGACTGGCCAAGACCATCCTGCAGGGAACAGTGCAAGGAGGGAGACGAAGAGGCAGACAGAGAAAACGATGGGAAGACAATCATCAAGGAGTGGACTGGTCTTGAGTGGGACGGGTTACTGCCGAAAGCTGAAAACTGCAAGGAATGGAGGAAGCTGGTTGTAAAATCTTCAGTGGTGCCCCAAGGGTGTATTCCACACTACTGGATAGATGAAGGTGTGAAGGTGAATGTGTGGGTGTGAAAGTGCATGCATTGCAAGACACATATTCACTGAGATAAATTCTATAGTGTACTGTTCATTTTTTTTTTTGTGTACGTGTAATTTCTGTTGTGTTACATGCCCAAGGTTTTTTTGCCTTCATGTTATAGACATTATAAGTAACTTTATTGTTGCAAACATCATATCATCATCATCATCATCATCATACATCACATCTATTATTATTATTATCATCATTACCATTATCATATCACTATCATCATCATCATCAATTGGTATCATTGTTGGTATTTTGAAGTATTACTAGTTGTATCAGTCAGTAGCAGTGCAAGAGGACATGTATGATTCTGCCAGTTTGTCCAGAAGATCTTTCCCCGCTGTCACACTTCACACTGGTCAGTCAATCTCTTCACCAGTCAAACCCATCAACAACATCCCTAGTTACAGTGCATGACTGTCGCGCGTGCCAGTGTATGTGTGGGTGTGTTTCTGTAAATACCCAATGTAAACAGTTGCCTGTGTAGGAATGATTTTTGAGTGCACACGGTTTTGATTGGCCTTTCACAAGATAAAACAGTATAGATAAATCTCATATCTAACAACTACTTTTTTTTTATCTCTTTTTTTTTTTTTTTTTTTCATTATCACTATTCAAAGGTACCACTGTGGATGTTGTCTACACCATCTTTCTGCAGTTGTTCTTGGTATGGACCGCCATCGGTCTCCTTTTTTTCTACGGGTTGGTGTTTTGGAGAGTGCACCACCAGGCCCAAAAATTATTTATCACCCGCAGGAACGCGCTTCTGAACACGGGACAAATAACTTTAAGGATAACCAACTTGGAAACATCGGCTACGTCGGACTCAAAGACAAGCGTCTGCACTTGCGACTCGTGCAAATCGGAAGTTAATATGTAAGTGTACGTCTGTCTCCTCTATCTTTGATGATGATGATGATGATGATGATGATGATGATGATGATGATGATGATGATATATATGATCGATCATCATCATCATCATCATCATCTCATCTCATCATCATCATCATCACATCATCATCATCATCATCATCACAATGTTAATAATACTAATAAGATACGGAAGTTAGATAGTGCAATGTCTTGTGAAAAGCAAAATCAAAGTGCTTGCATTCTAATCATTCATGCACATGCAACCATTTACAATTTATATACACACCTACATGCCTCCATCGTCACTTTCAACGGTAGGAGCTCCACACAATGCCACCAGGGTTCGCCATCTTTTTCTCTTGTCTCTGCTGAGTTTCAAGATCTCCCGTAGCCCTTTCAGACCACTAATCTCAGTGGTGTTGGCAATGTAGGATGTTGGTGGTCTGCCTTTATAACTTTTTCCCTCAACCTTACCTTGGAGAACTGCCGTCATCAGATTTGTGATCTTCTGTTTGCAGAACCAATATAACATAGTCCAACCCTGCCTCTAACTTTTCCTCTCAACCTTACCTTGGAGAACTGCCGTCATCAGATTTGTGATCTTCTGTTTGCAGGACCAACATAACATAGTCCAACCTGGGCTGATATATGTTAGCTAACATTTTTCTTTGCACTTGAGAGGCCACCACGCATTGATACTTTGATTATTTTAGTTCTGTTTGACCTTGTGAATCTTACAAGTCGCCTGAAGATCCACATTTCAGCAGTGTTTTTTTTTTTTTTTTAATTATCTCTTTCAAATTTGCTTAGTATACAGGCTTCTGACCCATACAGCAAAAAATCGAAATTCACACACACACACACACACACACACACACACACACACAACACACACACACACACACACACACACACACACACACGACAGTAAAGCGCGCAATTTGGCCGGGCGTGGCCGCATTGTAAAATCATTTTTGCCTGCATTTTCTGAGCAAACTCTGGAAAATGTTTTTGATAATTCAAAGTTAGCCTTTGCCATTGTTGGATGTTTATTGCACAGCCCACTTGAATATTTATTTGTAGTTAAATGTTCCTACTTTGTTGAGTTTAAATTTTGCTCCTGTTTTTAAGAGTATTATTGTAATCACTTTTTTTTTTAAAGCGTACAAAATACCACCATGAATGCTATCTTATGACGTTTTCTCTTTCCACCTCTTCCACTCACTTCAATAACTTTCATTACACCTTCCACTTTTCTCGTCTAATATCACTTAGAGTGAACAGACGTTAAATTGAAGACAACAACAACACACACGCACGCACGCGCCCACGCACGCACACACACACACACGCACACACACACACACGCGCGCACGCACACACACACACCACACACACACAGCCACACACACACACACACACACACACACACACCACACACGCACGCACAGCCACGCACACACACACACACACACACACACACTTACCTTTTTTTTTTTTTTTTTTTAATGACAACTTCTTTATCGCCACTATTTTCAATCTGAAGAAAGTTCTTTTCACTTTCTGGTCCAGGCCAAATGCTTTGACACTGACTGATCAATGGAAACTAAGTGCCCAGGCCTACGCTACGATGCTACTGTGCTTACAAAGTTGTTACGTTGAGATTGTGTTGAGATTGTCCTCATCCATGACAGGTGTCTAGCATAACAACCTACACTTTTCTGTAAAGGAGAGAGAAAAAAAATCTACGGAGCTGAAGACTGCATCTAAAGTGGCGAAGCATTTGAAAAACAGTCTCCACACACACACACACACCACGCACGCACGCACGCACGCACGCACACGCACGCACAGCACCACGCACGCACGCACACACACACACACACACACACACACTTCTCATCCAATGTGCACTTCCCAGCAGTGCAGTGATAATAATAATAATACATGGAACTTATATAGCGCTATATCTTGTAAAAACAAATCAAAGCGCTTGCATTCGACCTATACATTACACAAGCAATCAACAACAATCTATGGTCCCAGCAAATTCAAACATACTCACACACGCAAGCGCACACACAGCACACACCACACCACACACACACACACACACACGCGCGCGCGCGCGCGCGCGCCCCCCCCTCCCCCACACACACACACTGACACACACACACACACACACACACACACACACACACACACACACACACACACACACACACACACACACACACAACATCCACAAAGGCTGTACACTTTGGCAGGTAGATGTCGGAGGCAGGGACGGACAAGAGATGGAAACAGGAGAAAATCTTGGGTTTGAAATAAGTGTGTCTTGAGGTTGGATTTAAAAGTGTCATATGTAGGCTTTTGCCGGAGGGAGAGAGAGAGGTCGTTCCAGATCAATGGACCAGAAACAGAGAAAGAGCGGTGGCCAACGGTAGATAGGTTGAATCTAGGTATTCTTAAGGACAAAGTATCTGCGGCCGAGCGGAGGGAGCGAGAAGGTGTGTACAAGTGAAGACATTCACAGAAGTAGGAGGGTAGCAGTTTTGTGGAGGCATTTGTAACAGAGGGTATTGATCTTGTAGATTACTCTCTGTTGTACAGGCAGCCAGTGGAGAGATTGCAAGAGAGGGGTAATGTGCTCAGATTTTTTCTTTCTGAGGACCAGACGAGCTGCAGAGTTTTGTATACTTGGAGGGAGTGGATAGATGATGCTGGCAGACCAGCTAAAAGAGAATTGCAATAGTCCAGACGTGAAAGAATAAGAGAAGTGACAAGTTTGGATGTTGCATCAGTGGACAGGTACTTTCGAAGTGCACTAATGCGCCGTAATTGATAGTAGCATGACTGACAGGTCTGGGTAATGAATTTTTGCATGGAGAGTGTGTTGTCCACAACGACCCCTAGATACTTCACAGAGGTGGATAGCGGAACTGACGTATGGGATGGGATCAGTGAATCAGAGTGCTTTTTTTTTCTTCTGGGTAACCCCTTGGGGATAAAACTGTGGAAGGCTCAACAACAGCATCAACTTTTGACTATTGCCACTTTACCACTTTAGGTCACAGCAGATTTCTCTGCGTGAAATTTGGGCTGCTCTTCTCTAGGAGAGCACATCACTACAAGAGCAGTTCCATCCATTTTTTTTCCTCTGTGCAACTGCATTTTTTCCCTATCTGAGTGGCCTTTTTTAACAGAATTTTGCCAAGGACAACTCTCTTGTTGCTGTGGGTTCTTTTACGTGTGCTAAATAACTTTGTGTAACAAATGGGACCTCGGTTTATCACCTCATCCAAAAGACTAAAACCCAGGCCACCACTGATGATCTATTGGATGGGGAGAAAGTCTTTTGCTCAAATGGGAATTGAACCATTACGCATTTCTGACCCAGACTTTTTACTTTTTATGCAGGCATTTACCTCTAGACCACTGACCCACAATGTAACACTTGACATAATATAGCTCAGACACCATTATCATTGACCTGACTCCCTGTTTATCACATGCTTTCTTCTGTTTAACACAGCTGGCAGACACAGTCAACAGCATTGGCAATGCTCTCTGGATCCTCCCATAGACAAAATGTGCATTCCAGTGAACATTCAGCCAACAGAGACAATTTAGTTCTACCTGAAAAGAACCAGAGCCAAGCATACCTCACTCAAACCTACTCTTCTTGTGAACTACCACACCAGCCCGTGATTTCAAAGAGTTCTAGCAAAAAAAAAAAGCCTCTTCCAAAAAAAAGTTCTCTTCCAAAAAAAGATCAGAGGTCCGTAGAAATGGGTCAAATATCAATACAGCAAAGTCTGCTGTCCAAGGAAGACGTAGGTATGTCCAGAAAGACCAGGAAAATGATGTGGGACAGAACTCCCAGAATCATACTTGTGTTGAGATTCCTGCACACACCTGTGATAAACATAGTGCAGATAAGAGAGAACATAGTGTTGAGAAGACTGAATTACAAAAATCAAGTGGTGGACTTGAAAAGAGGCTTTCCACATTTCACCCTGATCCATCATGTAAAAATGAGAAAGAAGGGTTCGCCCACGGCACAACTACCACTGCAGGGAATACAAAGCATGGAAAAACAAGCAAAAAAACGACAGCTTCTCAAAATCTAATGATAGAAGCTAGGAACATAAAAGAACTAGTTTGAAGACAGACAGCAGTCATGCATGCATTCCCTTGACGTTTTATCAACCCAAAGAGACCACAGAAGAGACACACACTTGTATCAGGATATGCCAGACTTCTCTGGTGTCCTTGCATCATCACCTTTGAATTATCATAATCCTGGTACCTCTGTTTCCAAACAAACTGATACATCCTGTGGCCCATTAGTTATTGGCAAGTCTGATGGTGCTTCATGCGCAGAAAGACCTCAAAATACACTGTTCAGAGGCAGTATCTCTCTGGGAGGGTCTACTCTAGATCCTAGAGATTCCTTTATGGACATCCAGGGCAAGGAACATACAACTAGTCATTCAGCAGAAATGCCAGTCCTTATAGATGACCTGCTTAAACCAACAAATATTTCTCTGGAGTCGCAAGACGGAGTTTCCGGCACGTCACACTCGGACGCAGTTGACAAACCTTTCATGATGCCTCTGTCCCCTGCTGCCACTTTAGCCAAAAGGGATGTTACGTCTAAAGCTGATGTCACAGTTAAAAGGAACAGTGTAGCCAATCAGTCTAATGGCTCTGCCCAGGCTGATCCTTTTAGGTCAGGAGAAAATCAAATGGCCAGCAGTGCCAGCTATAGTGACTGTATTGACGTTCAGGTTAATCCTTCTCCAGCAAAAAAAAGTGTTGTCAACACCAAGCCAGTTGAAATTGCACAGGTTCAACATTCTGGCTCACGAAAACGTATTGTTAGCTCTGACTCTGTTGTTGACGCTCTACAAGTTCATCATTATGGGTCAAAAAGAAAGAATGTTGTCAACACTGACTCTCATGTTGATGCTCCACAGGGTCAGCATTATGAGTCAAAAGGAAAAGAATTTGTCAAAAGTTATTCTGTGAACAATGTACAATTTATTCCTTCTATATCAATAGAAGAAAGTGTCAAAAGGGCGTCTATTTATAGTGTACAGGGTTATCATTCTAGGCCGAGAGAAAGAAGAACTGTCTCTATTGACCCAGCTGAAGTTCATCATTCTTGGTCAAAAGAAAAAGATGTTTTCCAAACTGACTCTGTTGACACAGCTCAACCTCATCGTGCTTGGTCAAAGGGAAAAGCTGTTTCCAACACTGACTCCCATCATATTGCTCAAGTTCATCACTCTATGTCAAACGGAGCAGATGCTTCTAAGACTGACTACATACACTCAGTCAAGTTCATCAATCTGTGTTAAAAGGAAAAGATGCTCCAACAACGACTATGTACATTCGGCTCTGGAAAATGGCTCAAAGTCAAAAGGAAAACTGGTTGACAACAGTGACTTGCATTACATTGCTCAAGTTCGTCACTCTATGTCAAAAGAAAAACATGTTTCTAACAATGACTATGTACAGACGGCTCAAGTTTATCCGTCTGTGTCAAAAGAAAGACGAGTTACTGCCTCTGGTTCTGTACCTACAACTCAAGTTCATCCCTCTGTGTCAAAAGAAAGACGATGTTACTGCCTCTGTTCTGTACCTACAAGCTCAAGTTCATCACTCTATGTCAAAAGGAAAACATGTCTCCAACAATGACTATGTACACACAGCTCAAAGTCATTGCTCAATGTCAAAAGAAACACATGTTGCCGACACTATACACATTGCTCAAGTTCATCACTCGATGTCAAAAGAAAAACATGTTGCCGGACACTGTACACATTGCTCAAATTCATCACTCAATGTCAAAAGAAAAACATATTACCGATACTGAGCATGTTGAGACTGTGAGTGTTCAGAGTTCTTGTCACAAGGAAAAGACGTTGCCAACACTGAGCCTGCCTATCATTATCAGACTGATAGTTCGATGCCAACAGGAGGCAAGACATCTGTGGCGCCTGTTCATCTTAAGAGAAAAAAGTCAACAAACTTTGATTTAAGTGGTAGTTATGATCATCAGGAGTCTAGTCAATTAAGGGCACAGACAAAAAGGGCAGACAGTTTGATCCCAGGATTTCTCACTTTTTCATCTCGGTTTTCAGATAACAAACTTGGGTTTGAGGGTGACAAAAAGCAAACTTGGTTAAGCAGATTGGCGAGGGAAAAGCTCAGACTGATAGACCACACGTCTCTGTATATGCTTCTCATAAGCACCGCTTACGTCCTGTGTTATACTCCATCAGTCATCCTTTTTACAGCTAAGTCACCATTTGCCACACGTGATATGCACCTGCTTAAACTGTTTGTTTTTAATTTCAAGATTACCTTCGTGCCAGCTGCCATGCATCCTCTGGTTTATTTTCTTTTCAACAGGAAATTTAATGAGCTGGTCAAGAAGCAATGTTCACTTGTTTTAGCTCTATGTTTCCGTTAAGGGACACTTGAGAGCTTGTGGTCCATAGGTGTCCACACTGAAAACTTTTCATTCTTTGTTGCTAGTCTAGGCCAAAAGCTTTGTCAGGTAGTGGTGTATGCAAGTGGAGTGCTGAGGCCTACTTCCACATCGTTTTATGTGGTAAGTGTTCTTTTGAGATTGTCTTCAGTGATGAGGAGCTCTGAACTTAACAACTGGCTCGCTCCTTCACGAGAAGAAAGCACTGCAGTATGGCTGCCTTTATGAAGAGGTTCAGGTTACTTAAAAGAATCATACAGACAAGCTTCTCATCTAGTGTACTCACAATCTCACAGGATAAGATGAGTGAGTCAGAGCACACACCCTGGGTGCTCTCCCAGTGTGTTGAGCTGGAAAAGGCTCCAACAACAGCATCTTTCAGAACCTTTTTAGGACTGGGACACACGATCATTTCAGATATAAATAGTAGCAATATTTTCATCAAGGCCATTCAGTATTTTTATGCATGTAACAGAGGTTAAGCAGGATCGAGTGTGGTTACCAAGTAGATGTGGTGTCCATTTGCATACCTTGGCTTCAGTATAGTCCCCCAGTTCACCCAGCTGTAAAAGGGTATCTGCTTTCTTAAGGGTAAGGGAAGGTAAAGCAGTGAGGGAGAGGAGATGGGCACCGCCCTCAATATGCTGACCCCTAAAGAAGCTGAGATCTCTGATGCCTTGCTCCCCTATGACTACATAGGTTATGGGACACCTTTACCTTTTTGACAAAATGACAGAGGCAAAGTGTTGCCGAAAACAGAAATACTCAGTTATCTTTTTTCACTGCCCAAAAAATCTATTGATGACATACACAATGTTTTTAATATTTTGAAGTTGTGCTTGATCTTACTCTGAGTTTATGTACAGAAACCATCTTCCTGAAAATCAGTAAGCTGTGTATATTTGAAGTGCTCAATTAAAAAAAAAAGTCCTATTTCTATATATCTATCTATCTATCTATCTATCTATCTATCTATCTATATCTATCTTCTATCTATCTACTATCTATCTATATTTTCTGTGAAAAAAAAGTCAACATAGGTGAGAGGAGGGGGGTTACTAATATGCCATTCTTATTTGTAAGACTTTGCTAACAGTGCTGTCAATTAAGTCCTGTCATCAATTTTGTATTTGCATAAGATAATCCTTAATGAATGACTTTATATATGTCTATCAACCCACAAAACTTTCCACAAGCTAAGTTTAAGCAGCACTGAGCTGATTAGCAAGTAGATGGGTGACCCTTTGCTGGCTTTGGCTTCAGTACAGTCACAGTTCCCCATTTCACCTTGCTGTAAATTGGAACCTGCCCTCTTTAGGGTCACGGAAGGTAAAAAAAAAAAAAAAAGATATATAAAAAAGCGAGGGAGAGATGAGCACTGCCCTCAAAATTGCTGGCCCTTGGAGGAGCAGAGGTCTCTCACATCTTGCTGCCCAACAACAGCATAGGTTATGGGAACAGGGTTACCTTTTACCTTAAACAAGTCAGAGACAGGATGCCAAATGGTGCAACTCACCGCTGCCAGCTCAGTCCCATCTCAGCCGACAAAGTAGTAGCCAATCTTCCCTCTGTCAAGCATGTTCAACTACATAGGGCTTCAGGGGATAAGCACACAAAGTGGTTAGTTCTTGGAAGAGTGTTTTGACCAATAAGAATGTCCTACTTTTGGATAACCAGCAGAACAACAGCTCTCAAAGAAGTTCCAAGTCTAAGGATTGGAGTGATAGTTTAAGGGGGAGTTGGAGGAGGGGGGTGGGTGGGTAATGGGTTTGCCACAGCCACATGAACATGACGTCTGATTCTGCTCTGAGTGTGTGTGTGTGTGTGTGTGTGTGTGTGTGTGTGTGGGAGGGAGGGATGAGTGGTGGAGAGAGAGAGAGAGAGAGAGTGTGGTGTGAGATGTGTGTGTGTTGTGTGTGTGTGTGTGTGTGTGGAGAGAGAGAGAGAGAGAGAGAGAGAGAGAGTGTGTGTGTGTGTGTGTGTGTGAAGAGAAGAGTGAGTGATAGAGAGAGAGTGTGTGTGTGTGGAGAGAGAGAGAGAGAGAGAGAGAGAGAGAGGAGAGGGGAGAGGAGATGGTTGTGTGCCTGCGTGCGTGCGTAGGAGAGAGAGAGAGCACGCCTGCCCATTTGCCCGCACGTGCGCTGTGTGTGTGTGTGGGTGCGCGTGCATGCGTGCATGTGTGTGTGGAGAGAGTGTGTGTGTGTATGTGCAAGTGTGTGTGTGTGGGGGGGGGGGAGTATGTGTCTCAATCAATCAATTTTATTCAGTTTTTGCAGGCCATAAGACCCATATCAACACAGAATATGAAAAGCAGACCATGGAACAGTCGAGGTGATATAATACAGTGGTCTTTTGTTGCAGGCACCAAGAATCTACATGTTTCTTATCTTTAGACATTCAATTACAACTGCCAAGTTCACAATAATGTATAAGAGGGATTTGAGTGCAACATCTGAACTGACTTAAACTTAAACCTCTTTCCTTACTACTTTTTCCTCAATAAACCTTAAAGCCTGATGGAAACCTGTGATGATAAAGGGGGATGTAACATTCATGCAAAGTTGCATATCTTGGGCAAACAAGCAAAATATAACACAAATCTTCAATGGAGATCCATCACACTGAACACAATAAGGGTTTACAGGTGTTTTCTTATAACATGGGATGTCTTCCAGTGACAATGTGTTACTTTTTAATAGGCAAAGAACACAGTAGTGTTCAAAGGAAACCATAAGTCCTACATAGTTTGCTCTACATATCTCAGGATGGTCATTCAAATAATCTGGATTAGACATCAAGGAGTCATGCCATTTCTGGCGATATGTGTCCACAAGTCTAGTATTGAAAGTTCTGATAAAGAAAGAAACATCTCCAATATTTTCTTCTACCCATCTGATCATGTTTGAGCAACATGAAGTGACACTGCTTGGGATATCTGTTCTCAGGCATGGCAAGAAGTCTGATCCAGTATTTAATAATTCCTGTGAAAGTATCAGTGTAATTTGGTATATACCACATTTGCCCAAAGCAATACTATTCTTTACATCTCTTCTTCTCTTCACCTTCACCTGTCCTGTAGTCTCGTGGACCATGGGGTCTTGACTGAAGATTCTGAAACCAGCCTCCTCCACTCCCCATGGTCCTCCGCACTCCATAGCAGGTTGTTCCACCAAAGGCCTGTCCACTCTCTGATGTTGTCTTCCATCATTTCTTCTGTCTGTCTCTTCGACTCCCTCCCCTTACTGTTCCCTGTGAGACTGTCTCGGCCAGTCCAGATGTTCGTGTGACGTGCCTGTCCACTTAAGCTTGCTTTTTTTCACTGTAGTTTAGGAGCTCTTCATATGGACTGATGGCATTCTTTATTGTAGTTTTCACTTCTTCATTAGTGATGTGATCTCTGAATGAAATGCCAAGGAGTTTGCGAAAGCATCTCATTTCCATTGCCTATATACTTCTTTCAATGTTTGCTGTTATGATCCATGTTTCACATAAGTGCAAAAATATGGACATGATCAGGGAACGCATGAGTCTGATCTTGAAGCTGATGGCTATGTTCTTATCATTCCAGAGGACTTTAAGCTTAGTCATTGCAGCTGTGGTCTGGGCTATCTGAGGAATTTCAGGTTTTGATCCTTCATCTGATACTACTGCTCCCAGATATCTGAAGCTATGGACGGTCCGGATTTTCTTACCATCTATAATTACATCATTGCTGATGCCATTGGCACTATTTGTCAACAGCTGGGTTTTCTCTGCACAGATCTGCATGCCATATACTGATGAGGCTTTATCAAGGTGATTTACCAGACTGACTAGCTCTTGTTCTTCTCCAGCTAGGCCGTCGATGTCATCGGCAAAACGTAAGTTTGTGATTGTCCTGCCTCTAATGCTGACTGTTCCCTCATGATTTTCAAGTGCATCAGCCATTATTCTTTCTAAGAAGACGTTGAAGAGGGTGGGAGAGAGCAAGCATCCTAGCATCTCCAATTGTGTCGAACATACTCCAATTGTGGTTCAGAACCAGTCTCCCATGTTGTTTTTACATTAGACTGCGCTGGTTGCCTTGTTATACAGGCATTCTATGGCTCTGATCAGGTTGGCATTGATGTTATACAACCTCATTGTTGCCCACAGAGCTGCATGCCAGACTCTGTTGAACGTGTTCTTAAAGTCCACAAAGATGTGGTATAGATCTTGTTGGTGTTGCAAGTATTTCTCACAGAGTATTCTAAGATTGAAAATTTGTTCAGTTGCACCTCCATCCTGCTCTGACATCTCTACCAATACCTACAATCCATTTTACAGACTTTGATATACACCTTTTTAATGTTGTCAAATTTACTATATCCTAAAATCTCAGAACCCACAACAGAATTGGTTTGACTCTGGTGTCAAAAATTCTGAACACAGTAGTGACAGGCATGTTTTTAAGCCAGAAATACAATCTTTTAATCCCTGCAACTCTTTGAGAACTTTGCTAGATTAGTTATCTATACAACGTGACCAGTTTAAAGTAGATCCAAACATGATTCCTAGATAACTTTAACAGGGTTCTGTCATGATTTGCTTATACCTTTTTTTACAGTTTTTTTTTATCCACCATTTGTGAAAAACAACACTTTTGTTTTTTTTCCATGTTACCTTTTAAACCCCATTTGCAACAGTACCTGTTCAAGACATATTTGATTTTCCTTTGTATATCACAAACAGAATCTGACACCAAAACAATGTCATTGGCATACTTTAAAAGAAATATGCAAAGCTGGCTGTTCAATAAATCTATGTCATGGGCATCACACAAATTCATTTGAACTTCTAGTTCAGAGAGAAATATTGAGAACAACAAAGGGCTTAGAAACCCTGTTTCAATCCAATAAACAATCAAAATACTCTGTAATTTTGCTGCCCACTTAGCTGCTTTCACCCTTTCATACATACTTTGTAGTGTCAGCAACATGTTTTTCCATGAATACCTTTATGCAATAACAAAAATGGCAACTTTCCTCTATCTACACAATCAAAGACTTTAGAGAAGTCTACAAAAAAAGTATACAATCAACCTCCTTGCTTTGTGAGATATTTCTGAACAAGACTCTGAAGAGTAAAACATTATCAATTGTTCTATAGCCCTTTGGAAGCCACCTTATACCTCTGGGATTATGTCATGATCCTCACAAAACTGGCACAGTCTTTCATTTATGACAATACTGTACAATTTACTGACAATGTTCAAAAGGGACATTCCTCTGTAACGTCAATGATTTGGGCATTGCCTTTCTTATGCAAAGGAAAAAATCAGTCCTTGTGTCCAACTCTCAGGGTATTGTCCAGATAAGAAGACTTTATAAAACAAAGGAAGTAAAAACTTTATGAGAACATCAGGGGCAAGCAAAAAGAAATCAGAGGACAAGCTATCAGGACCTGAGGCTTTATCACTTTTCAATTTCCGCAATGCCCTCCAGATTTCTGCTTCTGATATGTCATCATCTACTTGTGCTTTACTACATTCTACACAGTCATCAGAACTGTGTGACTTTAGATATGTTTGTACATCTTCAGAAATTTCTAAATCATCACATGTCTGTTTCACATTGAACGGAACATTGAAACAGTCATACCATGCTCTGGGAGTGATTTCTTCTGTTCTTCTTTCTTTGAGGTAAGACTTCTCAGTTTTTGCCAGAAAGATCTAGAGTTTTTGTCCTTTAAATACTCGTGTAATTCTTTTAGCAATTATTCATTATACTCTGTTTCTTTTTGCTTATATTTTTCAGTTCTTTCTTGCTGTTGATAAACATGTTTAAATTATCTTGCTGTTTGAGTGCCAAAACATTTTCAAGTGCCTATATTTTTCTTGTTTAGTATGCTCCCATTCTGCATCCCACCATGGTGGCTGCACACGAGCTTCAGCTTACTCTGTGTGTGTGTGTGTGTGTGTTGTGTTGTGTGTGTGTGTGTTGTGTGTGTGTGTGTGTGTGAGACAGAGAGAGACAGAGAGGAGAGACAGAGAGAGAGAGATAAATGTGTGGGTGTGGAAGAGAGAGAGTGGAGAGAGTGTGTTGTGTTTGGTGTGTGTGTAGGGGGGAGGGGGGGGTATGTGTGTGTGTGTGTGGAGAGTGTGTGCGTGCGGAGTGCGGAGGAGTGTGTGTGTTGTGTGTGGTGTTGTAGAGAGAGAGAGAGTGTGTGTGTGTGTGTGTGTGGAGAGAGACAGAGATAGAGAGAGTGTTCTTATTATTCTTTTATTTCAAGGATAATGAATAAGCACTTATGTGATTTTTTTTTACATCAGTACCTGTATGTATGCAGTATTGTAAATTTTGTCATCTATTCCTATGGCACACAATGGCTTACTCTTCCGAAAAGTGGAACGGGTTTTAACGTGTGTGCAAGATATTCTGCTCTGAGTGAGTTGGTTTTCTTTTTGGTTGTTTGTTATTTTTTATTTTGCGATGTTATTCCAGATAAGGGCAGGAACTAGATATAAAAAAGCACATGAATGTGTGGTGTGTGTGTGTGTGTGTGTGTGTGTGTGTGTGTGTGTGTGTGTGTGCGCGCGTCGGCGGCACGTGCACCACACGTGTGGAGAGAGAGAGTGTGGGTGTGTCAAGTCAAAATGATCTTTATTAAGGGTAAAAGATTAAGTTTACACTACTTTTTTTCATCCTGCCCTCACAAAAAAAAAATCAAGAAACTGACTAAATAAATGAAGATTTTCTTTCAAACAAAACGTCACAACCAGATAAAACACACCCAAGACAGTACAACATAAGCTTAAGTCATACAGAAACAATAAAAATTCAAATCAACAAGGGTAAGAATAACAACTAAGCAGCCAAAAGTGAGGTAGTCTTGAGCAAAAGATGGCCTTTACAGTTTGTCCATTAGATGTTTCTTCAAAGTTTCTTTAAATATTTGTTTTGAAGAAGCTGATTTTAGAGAAGTGGGTATATTATTGCACAATGTTCTTCTTGAATAAGCAGGGCTCGACTTACAGAGATTATTGTGGGGCTTGGGCAGAAACAGTCTATGTGTAGGCCTTTTTTATTGACAGAAAATTTTTCCACAATTTTCTTTGAGGCTTTTCTGTTTCATATATTGTACTTACAAAGACACTGTTTGAATTGCAGCCTGTCCTTAAATGGAAGAATATCTGTTCTTTGTAGTTGATGGTTGTCATTGTATTAGGATTCAAGTCGGATTAGTTTTGCAGCTGTTTTATGTAGGTGGTTTACATGCTTTAGGTTTGTTTCACTTGCATTATCCCATGAGGTAGAAGCATAATTTATAAGAGATAGATATGTGCATAAAAGAATAGTTTTCGGACTGTTGATTTAGATTTTTTTTCTAAGTTTATATAATCTTACTGAGATTTGTTTTCCGAATGTGGCTGTGTTCTGACCAAGATAAATCATTGTCAATTACCGCACTTGGCACTTTGTGTGAAACTTCTTCTTCAATTTTTGTCGATGGATAAATATTGGCAAGAATGGAGAATGCAATTTCTGTCTTTTTTGCCAAGTTGTTATAAACAAACGTTTTGTTTTGTTTGAATTAAGAGACTTATGATTTAGTTCTGTCCATTGCGATAAGTATATGATATCTGCTTGCATATCTCTGACAAGCTGGTTTGGATCATTGTTGTTACATTAAATTGGTGTATCATCAGCAAACATTTGACATGAACAATGAATATGCAGAGGTAGATTATTGATATAAATAGAGAAAAGAAGTGATCCTAGTATTGATCCCTGTGGTGTTCTATATTTCACAGGTAACTAGATTGATCCCCTAGGCCCCATTTTAACAATTTGTTGACAATTACTGAGAAGTGAGTCTAAAAATGTTAATGCTTGGTTGGAAATTTTATAGCATTTTAATTTTTTGAGGATGAGAAAGTGGCTAATAACGTCAAAGGCTTTAGCAAAGTCTAGAAAAAGGACTCCTGTAATTTCATTATTATTGATATTCAAAAGACAATGCTCAATTAGTTGTATTAAGGCTGTATGGCAAGGATACTTTTCACGAAATCCTGACTGGTTTTTATCGATTGGAACAATTGCAAAATGAGAATGTAAGTGATATCGTGTATGTTTTTTCTAATTGTTTAGATAGAATTGACAGTATGGATATTGTTTTATAGATAGTTGGATTGGTTGGGTCCCCTGATTTGTGTAAAAGGTAAAAAGTTTTGCTTGTTTAAACTTCAGTGGGAAATGGTTCTTGTCAATACACAAGTTAGATATGTACGTTAAGGTATCAGTTATAGCATATGCACTGATTTTTAGTATCTTATCAATTTTTGTCAAGGTCTTTTGATCCTAACCGTTTTAATTTGAGTAAGCTATTAGATACTTCTGTTACTGTTATTGGGGTATAATAAATTCAGAAGAGATGCTCTTTGATAAATAGTACTGTTTTAATTCTTTCATCTCGTTTGTTTTTGTTATATCACTAGATATTATAGATTCAGCAATGTTTGCAAAGTGAGAATTAAGGTTTTCTGCTGAAATTTCTTTATGACTTTTTGGGTGTTATGTCTTGAATTATTAGTCAATGTATTAATGGCTTTCCAAATCGTTTTTAGATTCTGGGCTGAAGACAGCAAATCTTGAAAGTATATTGTTTTGGCTTTGCACTTCATTGAATTGACTTTGTTTCTTTGTTTTTTTATATTCTTCTTTTTGCTTCAATTTTAATAAATAGTCTCTTATATTTTCTTCGTTTTCAGTTTCTTTTGTTAACCATGAGGGTGTGTGTGGAATCTTTATTTAAAAGTGAATATTTACAAAAGAAAAAAAAGATGTGAAGAAACTGAGCAGCCTGTGTTGTTTGGTTTGGTTGTTGTTATTTTTTTATTCACATTTTTCTCTTTCTCTATATATGCTTGTTGCTTTCTCTCATAAAAAAACTGTTCATTCTCTCTCTCTCTCTCTCTCTCTCTCTCTCTCTCTCTCTCTCTCTCTCTCTCTCTCTCTCTCTCTCTCTCTCTCTCTGAATATCATTTATGTTTTTTGTTTGCTGCTTGTTTATTTGCATCATTTTATCATTATCAAAATTTGTGTTTCATTTGTTGTTTTTGTTCTCTGTGTGTATTCTGTTTATTTTGTTATTGTTTTTCTGTTTTAGTTGTTATTAGTTGTCTTTCTTAGGTTTCTTTTTATTGCAGTTTTTTTTTTTTAAGTTAGTTTTCTTTTTGAGTGCTTTTTTTTTCTATTTTGATATCATCCCAGATAAGGGTGTGACTGGATGTAAAAAAGCACATGAGTGCTTATTCATTATATAAAACTAACAGAATTTTAAAAAAAAGTTTTTTAATTCTTATTTTTCAATTAAAAAAATAATGACAAATGTTCCTAAACAAAATGAAATGAACAAAAGAGTACACCTACAATTTCGTTTCATAAACAAGTGTATCAAATGTTTTTTCAAGTATCTAATCAACCAAGAAAACACACATACTACACAACCAATACACACCCACATGTCCAGAATTTCACAATGTCCCTACAAGCACAGATACAGTCACCCTATCCTAAAAAAGTGAAAACACAAAATTGCTGAAAAGGGGGAAATCAGCAGGGACTGACAACATTAGCTGAGTTGGTTCAAGCTGGAAGGGAAGACATGATCAGCGCTCTACTTAAAATCTGCAACAAGATCTGGCAGATAAGAAAATGGCCAACACCATGGACACAGACACTCATCATGACCCTCCCCAAGAAAGGAAATCCTCAGTAGTGCCAGAATTATTGCACAATCAGCCTTGTGTGCCACCCAAGCAAGGTCATGTGAAGATTATACTGAATAGACTGAAGCCACAAGCAGATACCATCATTGTGAGGAACAAGCAGGTTTCAGAGCAGGGCACAGCACAACAAAACAGATATTCAACCTCAGCATACTCTGTGAGCAGTGCCTTCCAACACCAACAAGACCTCTACCACGTATTCATTGATTTTAAGAAGGCATTCAACAGGGTGTGGCATGCAGCTATTTTGTAGATCAACATGAATTTGAACAGCATCAATGCAAACCTGTCAGAGTCATCAAACAGCTGTACAACAAGGCCACTAGTGCAGTGCACGCAATAGCGACATTGAAGAGTGGTTTCGAACAACAGTTGGAGAAATAAAGGGCTGTCTACTCTTGCCCACTCTTTTTCAACATCTTCATTGAGAGAATCATGGCTGAATGCACTGGAACATCATACAAGACCAGTCAACATTGGTGGCAAAATGATCACAAACATCTGCCTGCAGATGACATATGGCTTTACAATGCATTAAACTACTTCAAAACCCAAATGCTTTTAACAATATTTTTTTTTCAGTTAATACAGTCAAAAGATTTTTCAAAATTGGTACTAATAAGTAGTCCTGGTTGATTCTTATATTCAAATAATTGATGAAATTATAACTTGATTAACTTGACATTGTTACCAATGTAGCTATTGGTCATAAAGCCTGTTTGGTTCTCACTCACCAACTTTAGAAGGACACTTTTGATTTTGTTGGCTATACAGGAGGACCTTATCTTATAGATTTCATCTAGTAGGGTAGTCGATGCCAATCTGTAATATAATCTTTGGGTTTCTCACCTTTAGGAGACCGTAGTCAGTCCCATGTTTTGTTGGTTGAAAGGTCACCACATTTGTAGTTCTCATTTAATGATTTTACTATGAATTGCATGGCCTATTAATTTTGTTTCCAGAAAGCTTTAAAGAAATCGAAATGTAAATCCATCTGTACCAGGATTTTCCCCATTGTTCATGTTTATTCAAAGCTAGACTGGCTTCCTTAAATGTAATTTTACTGTTTAATGACCCACTTTCTTCCTTTGATAGTTTGGGTATTGCTCCTACTCAATTTTTTTAATACAAGTTTTCTAACACACACTTACTTCTTTTTGAATGTCTGTCTGGTTTTCAATATTCCTGACCACTTTGGTGATTAGTTTTGTCATTTTTTTACTGACAAAATTTCTTTTCTCTATGTTACAGAAGTATTTTGAAATCTTTTCTTCATCTGCAATCCACCGTGCCTTAGATTTTAGCAATACTCCTTCTATTCTTTCATTACACATTGTTTCGAGCTCCTTTTTCTCCTTTACTTGTAAAACTATGTTTGCAGTTTTAGTTTTGATCCTTACGAGAGTTTATGTCTTTTACAAGCGCATTTTATGTTCCTGTCTTTTTTTGATAGTTGCATAACTTTATACTTTTGGTTCTTATTTTCATTAGTAGAATGTCTAGAAAAAGTTAATCTCAAATTTTGAATTTTAATTCTGATTTTGGTATATCTTCCAAGTCAATTCTATCATTTTTATCATGTACAGATTCCCTAACTACATTTGAAATTTATGAATAAATTTCTTTTACAAAGTTTTAATCTCTAAGCAAGGAAGAGTTCAATTTCCAAAGATTCTTACCCTTTTGATTTTTGGCAAAATTTTAAGGTTAATGCTACCATTGAGTGTTCAGAATGACATCCATGCAGGATATTTGTATGTCGTAATACAAGTACCAAGAGTGATAGCACAAAGAAATCTAATCTACTCTGTTCATGTGGCATTGGTTTTTGCCATGTAGGCAGCAAATTATAACACTTTGGTTTAATTTGATCTCTCTCTCTCTCTCTCTCTCTCTCTCTCTCTCTCTCTCTCTCTCTCTCTCTCTCTCTCTCTCTCTCTCTCTTCTCCCCTTCTTCTTCTTTTGTTCTTCTTCTTTTTCTTTTCTTCTTCTTCCATCATCTTCAGCTGGACTTTAAACTAATCTGAAAACTACTTTAAATGCCCACTAGCCAATAACATGGTACCCAGCAAGAAGACAGCTGGCCAGAGCCAAAACACATAAATTGTAGTGTTAGGACTGAGACCTGTTGACCGCCCACAGTCAACAATTGTGGTGGAGCCTATGTTGTACCAAAACACACAGGTTCAGTATTTTGGGAACAAAAGGTTCCCAGCAAGGTGACGCATGACCAAAAAGGAAGCAGACAACAAGCAACAGACAGAAAGTATCAGAGAAAGAGACTAATTCTACCGTTAGTTTATCATGTCCAGTCAATGATGAAGACCACCACTTATCAACAAAATGATAGGGATACACAGCAAAACATGACACCCAACATGGCACAGAGTAAGGGGAATTGTGGATGTGACACACAGAAGCAACAAGAACTTGGCCAATCTGCAAACTTCCATGTGCACCTGACAACAGTAGTAGGTATCTCTTCAAGGGCCAGGTGTGGACAGGGAGCCACTATTGACAACATAACACCATTGCAGGATTTGACGTAGGTGTTGTTAACAGTTCTGCTGCATCTCTGTGGGACAGGTCTGTGGTTTAAGGACTGTAAATAGAGTCAGAAAAGCAAAGGCATTCTGGAAAGTGACTGTACATTGTTTTTTTTACAACAAAAATCTCCCGCTGTGTGAGTCCAGTGACATTGTTCTGGAATGTAGGTGTAGTCAGGAGGGTGGGGAGTGCATTATACTGGTTCATCAAACAAAAGCAAATCTGTTGTTACAGTATGCTACTGCCAGTAGAACTTGTCAAACTGTCCTGTCTTCCCAACACCATACAACACCAAACACAACACCACAGGGAAACCAGGCAGGTCACATGCAGTCTAACCCCAACTGGAAGCTCTATGTGACTTTATCCACTTTTACCTTGGCTGATGACGTCATCACTATGACACACACAAACCCTTGCTTTCTGTGACAGCCTGACTCTGTGCAATGAATAGCTAATACTTACTTACTGATGGGACATGTAAAGAAAAAAAATATTGCCCTGGATTCCATAATTATCATTGTAATGGCATCTCCTGATGCATGCCAAATGGCTAACAGGTTTAAAACCTTCTCTTTACTGGTAACCAGCTATTGGGCAACCAACCATCTACTAACCTTACCCTCCCTATTGGGCAACCAGCCATCCACTAACCTCCTCCCCCCACCCCTATTGGGCAACCAGTCATCTACTAACATTACCCTCCCTATTGGGCAACCAGTCATCTCACTAACATTACCCTCCCTATTGGGCAACCAGCCATCCACTAACCTCCTCCCCCCACCCCTATTGGGCAACCAGCCATCTACTAACATTACCTTCCCTATTGGGCAACCAGTCATCTACTAACATTACCCTCCCTATTGGGCAACCAGCCATCCACTAACCTCCTCCCCCCACCCCTATTGGGCAACCAGCCATCTACTAACATTACCTTCCCTATTGGGCAACCAGTCATCTACTAACCTTACCATCCCTATTGAGCAACCAGCCATCTACTAACATTACCTTCCCTATTGAGCAACCAGCCATCTACTTACCTTACCCTCCCCATTGAGCAACCAGTCATCTACTTACCTTACCCTCCCTATTGAGCAACCAGCCATCTACTTACCTTACCCTCCCTATTGAGCAACCAGCCATCTACTTACCTTACCCTCCCTATTGAGCAACCAGCCATCTACTAACATTACCCTCCCTATTATTCATTTATTTATTTATTTATTTATTTATTTATTCTTTTATATCCGAGGATAACAGAATAAGCAATCATGTGCTTTTTTTCATCCGGTCCCCGTATGTATGCAGTTTTTGTAAATATTGTCATCTGTTCCCACAGCACACGATGGCCTACTCTTACGAAAAGCGGAACAGGATTTAACGTGTGCGCAAGATGTTCTGTGTGCGTTCCCACACGGGGCCTCGGTTTAAAGTCTCATCCGAAGGATTTTTGGGGAGAGTGGAGTCAGCACTGATGTTAACTCCAGGAGAAA
The DNA here is from genome assembly GCA_030674155.1 of Stramonita haemastoma. Taxonomy (NCBI): domain Eukaryota; kingdom Metazoa; phylum Mollusca; class Gastropoda; order Neogastropoda; family Muricidae; genus Stramonita; species Stramonita haemastoma. The sequence continues at coordinate 10,020,709 of CM060350.1, forward strand.
AATCTCCTCGACCGGACTCGAACCCGGGTCGTCAAATTGCCAGCGCAATGTTCTGACCACTAGGCTCTCTGTCCCCCTATTGGGCAACCAGCCATCTACTAACATTACCCTATTGGGCAACCAGTCATCTACTAACATTACCCTCCCTATTGGGCAGCCAGTCATCTACTAACATTACCCTCCCTATTGGGCAACCAGCCATCTACTAACATTACCTTCCCTATTGGGCAGCCAGTCATCTACTAACCTTACCCTCCCTATTGGGCAACCAGCCATCTACTAAACTTACCCTCCCTATCACCCACTACTGGGTTAGGGTAGTACACAAATGTGACGCTCCACCACATAATGAGACGGAGTGCACCTGAGGTCAATTTTAAGTTATTGACATGTTATTAATGTGCAATAAAGTGGCTATCAAATACAAAAAACAGATTGAAAATCGGACAATTCTGTGCAGCATTATTACAAATTGAAATGACAGACTGCAGGATGTGACAAAATGAGAAACGGGCAAGTTTATTTTAGTAACAGGTTGTCAGAATGAGAGCTTTGGTATTTTCAAAACACATTTAAAAGAAAAAGGAATAAAAATTGTGCCTTGATATTTCATTCTAAGGTAAATAAACAGATCTAGTTTAATAATCAATCAAAATCTCAAAATTGACAACTTGACCCCCACCTGCCTTTAAAGGCTCCTAGCGCAAAATTAGGTAATGTGCTAAGCGACTCATTTTGTGGTGGAGCGTCACAAATGTGCACAGTGCACATGTGCTGGGAAAGGAGTTCTCTCCCTTAACATAGGGTGTAGCAATAAATGTTCAAATTGCTCTCTGTCTCTCTCTGTCTCTCTCTGTCTCTCTCTCTGTCTCTCTCTGTCTCTCTCTGTCTCTCTCTCTCTCTCTCTCTCTCTCTCTCTCTCTCTCTCTCTCTCACACACACACACACACACACACACACACACACACACACACACACACACACACACACACACACACACACACACACACGTTGTTCCACATTCACGATGTCAAAAGGCCAAACAGACATACATCAAGAACAAGAATAAAGGAAGTAAGACAATATCTACATTTCCCCCAAGTGAACAAAATGACCAATACTCTCATAAAAATGCAGAGTTCATGGATTTGGGCTTTTTACCTTTAATTTATGAGAATCTACAAAAATACACATATTGCCAAAAAACACAACCAGAACGAAAATAAAACAAAAACTAAATGAATTTTAAAAATCAACAATTTTGGTATGTTATGATGTAATAGAACACAATACAGCTCAATAATATATACTGTCTATATCCCACAAGCTTCTCAGCCTGAAATGGGATATATTTTCCCCGTTTCCAGTTATTTAAGAGATAGGTCCTGTAGTCTGCTGGATAAGACAGCGGACCTGTGGTCTGTATGTCTTTGGTGCCATGGTTTGAATTTCTGTGGGAATTTTGCTGACTTCCTAGCCTGCTATACCTGCACCATACCCTGCAGTTGTATCCCTATTTTGTACTTGTGAAAATCTTACCCAGTAACACCAAGGGCATCAGCACTAATATCAGGGTCAATGACCAGAAGCTAAAAACAGTTCAAAGCTTCAAGTACTTGGGAGCCCTTGTATCAGACAAGGGGTCCAAGCTAGAGGTAGTATGCAGGATTGCACAGACAATAACAGCACTGTCAAAACTGTACACCATCTGGAAAGATAAAAAATATCTCACTCAAGTCCAAGATCAGACTACTGCGCTCCCTTGTCATATCCAGATTCCTGTATGTCTGTGAATCATGAACCCTAACTGCAGATTTGGAGAGAAGAGCACAGGCAGTAGAGATGAAATGCTTCTGAGACTCCTTGGCATCTCCTACAGAGACCACGTAAGCAACAAAGATGTGCATAACAGAATCTAGCAAACCATTGGTCCCTACGAAAATCTTGATTTTCTATCAATCGTAAACTTAAATGGTACGGCATGTCAAAAGATCAAAAGGACCTGCAAAAACAATACTGCAAGGCACTGTCCAAGGAGGAAGAAAAAGAGGCAGACCAAAGAAGAGATGGGAGGACAACATCAGGGAATGGACAGGCCTAGAACTCAACAAAACTCTGAGAAATGCAGAGCAGAGAGAGGAATGGAGGGAACTGGTCATCAAGTCTTCATGGGAGCCCCCATGGTCGTCAGACTAAGGGATAGATAGATAGATAGATAGATAGATAGATAGATAGATAGATAGATAGATAGATAGATAGATAGATAGATAGATAGAAAGAAAACCATACACTAAAAAGCAAATAACACAAAACTGTTATGCTATGGGTCAGTCTAGGTGCAGGGGAGTGAGAAGGGAGTTTAGGGGGGGGGGGGGGAGTATGGTAGATATGGGAAATGGGGAGGAGGTTGAGGATGGAGAACGTTTATGAAGGAATAGGTGTAGGCAGCAGGTCAGGTCAGAGGTCAGGTCAGAGGTCTCCTCTGCTACTGGTATCCATGTAACCCAGTACTACCTGTTCCCTGTGGGGAGTAAACCCAACAGAAAAATCAGTCTGGAGAGGAATGGGCTCCGCCAGGCTTCATTCGCCCAAGATACTCTATGGAAGACAAAACCAAATCGAAATCCGTACCGGCTAGGTCGTCGCCCAGGTCACCAAGGACCTCGCCTTCCACTTCTGGACACCAGGGTGGAGGTGAAAAGTGTATGACTGGTGTACTGAAGAGGATCTCCAACAACCCAGTCCGTTTGAGGGGTGTTGTTGCAGTTGGAGGGGTGTTGTTGCTGTTGGAGGGGTGTTGTTGCAGTTGGAGGGGTGTTGTTGCTGTTGGAGGGGTGTTGTTGCAGTTTGAGGGGTGTTGTTGCAGTTGGAGGGGTGTTGTTAAAGTTGGGGGGGGGGGGGTGTTGTTGCGGCCCTTTGCTCCCCATGGAATTCACAGGCATAAGTCAAGTCAAGTCAGGTGTAGGGAGGGTGGAAGAGGCTTAGGGGGAATGTGAGGATTGTGAGGGTGAGTGTGGGGATTCGGAGTATGGTATGTATGGGGAAGGGGGGAGGGAGGTTGAGGGGGAAGGACGTTTAGGAGGGAGTACGAGGGTAGAGCTTTGGGGGAAGAGTTGTGGGGATAGGTCTGGGGAAGGGGAGGGGGTGTAAGGGGGAGGGAGAGTATGATGGGCGTTAGGCGTAGGGAAGGGGTGAGTACAAGTGCAGTTTGCCAGCATCTGTTGTACTGGTTGCTGACTGTCTGGGTGTCGTTGTTTTATTCGTTGTTTCTTTAATGTGATACTGTCCAGGGTTTTGTTCCTTTGATTTGTTGTTTTTTGTTGTGTTTTTTGTTGTTGTTGTTTTAAGATAGCAGCTCAGTAAACTTAGGCCTCAGAAGTAAGAAATACTCTCCCTGAACAGTTGCCAGTATGGATGAAAGAGTTTGATCATGACGAAAGTGTGACAACTTCAGACAAAACAAAAATAAATCTGCATAGAAATAGCATATTAATGTCAAATTGATCCTAAAAACTACTAAAATAAACCTATACACAGACAGACACTAAACAGCAGCTTGACAATTATCAACCTATTTAACACAATACTAATACAACACAATGCACACAGAGAGCCAATTTTGACAAACATAGTTCACCATAGAAACTTCACACACTCTACTGTATTGTCTACAAACTGACCCACATGCAAACAGATGTTTCGATGCTGACTGGTAAAAGGCAAACACCAGAGCAGTATGAACTGCACAGTCTATAATTATAGTAAGATAAGTAAACAGCTACTTTTTGTGTGTTCAGTTTTAACAGGTAAGTCATATCCACTCACCCAAATTAGAATCAGAAAGGGACCAGCTTTCTCCACCATGGCCATTTCTTGGACGCCTTGCCAAATAAGGGAGGATGCCACAGCCCGTGAGGCAGGCCAGCTATAGCAAACAATCAATCTCAGAGTGTCAAATATTGTTTCTGATTTATTTCTTTGTTATTTTTCGGTAACTTCAGACACCTACTTTTTCCTTTTTTTTTTTTTTTTTTTTTTTAATACGTTACTTTATGTGCTCACTAACTACTATGTTATTTGTGACATTTTTTATCTACTTGCTGGGCCAAGTTTGGAAACTACTGCAATGTGTTCTTTGGGAAATGCAAAGGATATGGGCTTTTATAACAGCAAAAACTGACGTCTTTCCCATCCAACCCAGGAACAAAACTTTCGAGGGAAGTTTCAAATATTCCTCTTGTAGATAAACCCAATGTAGGGTTTTTTTTCCCCCCTATCTTTTATTTAGATCTATGTTCTTGTTTGTCCATCATATTCTACATGACCTCCAAAACAGCAGAGGAGGTGGCTGCTGTTGCAGAAATTGGATGATAGTGGCGGTGCCTTACCCACACGACTACCTTCACTATCTCAGCCAAGAGGGCATAGGGGCATTCAGTGTTGGAGATGTTTTCCAAAGGCCAACTAGCCCCCCAGAGATGAAGCACATAAGAACTGTGCAAGTCAAGCCTCCTAGTTAAAGAGTCATAGTTGATCACTAAAGACTAAGCTGTAAAGTGGAAATCAAAGAGCTGGAAAGCCACTGATTATACAGCCCCGCAGTTTGCTCTTGTCCCCAGCATCTATGGTTTATTTTAATCAAGAACTGTGATAAAGGCCATGCGCTGAAGGCCAACCCATGTTCTACTGGGTTTAACTCCCCCCCCCACCCCCACCCCCTTCAGTTCTTAAGGTTTAAAAAAAAAATCCGTGCGTCATTTGTGACGTCGAAATAGACACTGCGTAGATTTCGAACCTGAAGACACGTATCTATGTGCAGAAATGTCTAGTGTATGGAAAAGTTAATGTTCCTAATGCATGGGTGAGTCTATAAGAAAAAAAAGCATGTGTTGTAATTGCTCAGTTATTGTTGCTGTGGCGTCTTAGTTTGTTGCTGTTGTTTTATTTCAGGCTTCTTTTGTCCCAGAGGGATCTAGTCTCTATTATTTCCATTAGCCTAAGGAAAGAATTTTTGGTGACAGATTCATTAAGACATAGGAGCAAGATCTTTTAGCTCTTTGCCGGGAAAGAAGCACACAAGAAACGATTGGATCAGATGACACGATTTTTTAAAAAATATACACCCTATTGAAGTCATGGTTTTACTTCATGTTTCGAACCTTGGCATCACCAGAGAGAACAGATATTCACTGTATGTAGTGGACAGGAGGGTCCTTTTTTTTCTTTCTACCCACCCACCCAAAAAAATCCCAACAAAAGCAAAAACCCACCTTCCTTTATTTCTTGTTAGAATGGCTTGGAATTTTTATGTTGTATTCGAAGATAACTTTAGCAGGTCTACTTTTTGTGCCCATTTTGATTTATTTTTGTAACAGAATGACTGAAAAAGTACATGTTGCTTTTAGCCACTCCTATTCTTGATTTGTGGGTCTCACAGACCCAGATTTATATTTCTATATAGAAGAAAATATTAGATTTCCCCCCTTCCCCCAACCCCCACTTATGTCGTGAACTTTGTAAAGAATGTGAACATTCCGTGTGGGCGTCATAGCATTGTAATATTCTTAGGAGCATTAGATCTAAAAATCAAGCTCAATACATACACACAAACTAACCTAGCCTGGGTAATCAGACCCAGCAAATGTACTTTTGATATAAAATATTGTTTTCCTTGAAAATTTTTATATTAGATAACTAACCAAGAGTCTAACTGCCAAACCATACAGACTAAGAAATACGCAATTAATGATCAATGAAGATGGTTGAGCCTATCTTTACAATCTTTTTTATTCCAAAATTAAAAGGGATTGAAAATCTACAGCAGGGATATTTCATTTGTTTATTCTTATTTTGTTTAATTTTTGTTATGTATTCTATTGCGTTTTTATCTTGTTCAAGTTCTTCTAAAGCTGACGTGAGTTGAGTTGATAGTGCTCATACCTTCATACATTGTGTGTCTACACATGCGGATTTGGGACGGGATAGTGCAGTGGTCAGAGCACTCCCTTTTCTTAAGCTAAGGTGAAGCATCATTGAGCGTGGTTACCAAGTGGATGGGTGACCGTTTGCGCGCCTTAGCTTCAGTACAGTCCCCTAGTTCACCCACCTGTTAATGGGTACCTGCCCTCATAGGGGAAAGGGCAGGTAGAGCAGCAAGGGAGAGGAGATAGGCCCTGCCTTCAATATGCTGCATGCTGCACGACTGCATACATGAGTGATAAAGGGGGGGGGGGGGGGGGGATAGTAAGGGGATAGAAAAAAATAGGGAAAATGAAATTTATAAGAAGATAGTAGGTAAGTGAAATTAATTCCTCAACTCCTCAGCAGTCACACTGAATACACTGTGAATACTATAAATAACATCATTTATTCAAGGCAACTCTTCAGACCGAGCAAGTTGGGTTTTCACATGTATTTCACTAACACAACCTACTACATTAAAACATACTAACATAGACATTACAAATCACCAACTGTACTACAAATACAATTGAAAAAACATGAGATAATTTTGTCCAGATGTCCAGTCCTCAAAACACAAATCAATCCAGAATCAATCTCAGATCAGAAGCACAAAGACTAACCAAACAACATTGACAGGATTGGAGATGAAGCAAAAAATGCCACAAACGATGGAAGATATGATGGGAAAAGTCGATGTTCCTTAAATTAAAAATGGACATACAATGAAGAAACTATTTGAACTCTTTTCAAATTCAAATGCAGATCAGGGGTGTAAATCACCACAAAACGAACATCCTCCAAAGGGCTATTATAAATTTTCACTTATCCACCATTTAACACTGAGCTAGAGTTTATAACACTTAGCTCACTTACCAAAATGCACTCCCACATTATGCAGTTCTCATTTTTTATGAGCACAAAACATTCTCAAAACAATCACTAACATAACCACTAAAATTACCACATAATTTTAGTAGCCAGTCTCACAGATGTTTTATTTAATTTAGAACAGATGATGATCCATCTTAGGAAACTGTAAACATTAATATAAAAAATAAATTTTAAAAAACACAAAAAAGCTTTAAACATACTTTAAAGCAATGTCCCCATGACATTCCAACGTCATTGCACCTGTTTGGAATTGCTTAATGATCTATCACAAACAAGTCACAATTCTTAGTGATAAAAATCATTATAAAAACAAGCAGGCCTTCGCACCCATATCACTGTAGGGATAAGCCACGAATAAAGTATTTCCAGCATCTTACTAGCTGAATAATATTCTACCAACAGTTAAACTTACAACAAAGACCATAACTATGCTGAAATTTGCCACGGGTTTTCTTTGTTCAAAGCAATTACTTTGGGCTCACTATAAATTCATAGACAAAACCTCTCAAATGAAATTAAACATATAGGTTTTTCCTGAACTTTCTAAAACTATTCTGATTTAAGCTGAAATTGGCTTAAAAAGATAGTTTAATGAAAAATGAAGCTCAACAAATTAAAACCAACTTAAATGGGAAATATCAGACTCAGAGAGTCCCCCAAGACACACAGCCTCCCCTCACTGCTCCAGCTCTATTTTAGGCAGGAAAATGACTCCTGACAGGAAGATGCAAAGGGGCAATTTCATAAGATTACTCTTGCAAAACAAGGGAACTAACTCAATAAAGAGTTTCATCTGAAGTGTTATACAAACAACTGCAGTTACTAAATTGATGCTTAGTAATACCAAACACAAAAATACCTTTTTGTGAGAGGTATTACAAAAAAATTTGTTGCAGTTTTCACAAGCTTCCTATTGAGGTTGGACCAGATGAACAAAGACTATGTTCAAAATGCAGTGTGTATGTTTTAGGGGATGAGTTTTATTTTATCATGGAATGTCCCCACTGTATACATTTACAACATTTTATTCCTCAGCATTCTCTTCAACCCATGTCCAGTTATGATTTTTGTAGGCTGATGAAATGTAAGTCTTGAAAAGTTCCCCTGTCTTTCTCAAAATTAACAAGATTTGCATGTATTTCTCGACACATCAGTTGTCTTTCACAAGTGTAGATTATGTCTTTTATAGAAGTCGATATACTTAACAAAACAAACAAATGTCTTGAGTCTTTAATATTAATAATTATTTTGCAATGAACTCTTGCTTTTTAGTTCCTGTTAGTATTTGATAATATTTTGGGTTGGGTTTCTGTAAGATTTATTCTCCTACTGAATTCGTTTTGTCATCCTCCATGCCCCCCCCCCCCCCCCCCAAAAAAAAAGGGTGACAGGAATTCAATTTGAAATATGGAACTGTTATGCATGCTGGGTTTTACTTGTCCTGTTCAGGTTTCACTCATTGTCTGAGGGATAGACGACCATGGTCAATTACACCTCGTTGGACGATGTCAACCTGCATCTGTCGTACTATTTAATCCCGACCTATCTGCTGTTGGGCCTGCTGTTTGTCGTGGGCACCGTTGGCAACTGCCTCTTGCTCTACAACTACTTCATCAGCTTCAAGCGAACTACCCACTGGTATTTCGTGGTCACTCTGGCCTTGTATGACCTCCTTGTCTGTATGGTGGTTACGCCCTTGGGGTTTCACCATGTGTACCACTTCTACCTGTTCACCAATGCAAGGGTGTGCCAGCTGTATCGGCTGGTGGAGAATGTGGCGGTTGTGGGGTCCATGTGTATTCTGATCTGCATTGCGGCGCACACCTACGTGAAGATCTGCCATCCTTTTTATCGCATCAAGATCACCTTCATCAAGGTTGGTCCAGGTTAGAAAGAAAGAACTAGCTTTGAAACAGATCTTTTTAAAAATTTTATTTCAAGGATAACGGGATAAGCATTCGTGGGCTTAAAAAAAATTTTTTTTTTTACAACCCTCCCTATGTGTTTGCAGTTTTGTCAATTTTGTCATCCGTTTCCACTGGCACACTATGGCCTTCTCTTCTGAAAAGTGGAACGTGTTTTAATATGTGCACAAAATGTTCTACGTGCATTTGCACATGGGACCTTGGTTTAAAGTCGCATTGGAAGGGCTTTTGGGGGGGAGTGGAGGTGGCACTGATGTTAACTCCAGAGGAAAAGTCCTCTTGAACGGGATTCAAACCCAGGTCAGCAGATCATGAGCACATACTCTGACCACTAGGCTATCCCGTCCCCCATATTGACGACATGTTTGATTAATTTAAAGCTTTAACTTCTATCAGAGTGAAAGCCACCTGGTCTCTCTCTCTCTCTCTCTCTCTCTCTCTCTTCCCTCTCTTCTCTCCTCTCTCTCTCTCTCTCCTCCTCCTCTCTCTCTCTCTCTCTCTCTCTGCTCTGTCTACTGGGTGATGTGAAGGAGAAGACTTGCTGAAATCACTCTAGTGTTTTTGTGATTTAATAACTAGTTTTTAAGTGTCTTTAATTTTTTTTTTGGATTGTATATAGATAGATCACAGGATGGGCATTTCATTGCAGCTGTACATAGCTGTGTGTGGGACATTTGCTGCAGTGTTTGCCTCTTTCATGTTCAAATGGGCAGAATTGAACAGTTTGAATGATGAGATAAAATTGTTGACAGTGTCAATGCGTTGAAAGAGGAAAGAGGAAATGTGTAGCCTGAAGCAAGACTTGGACATCCCTAGAACATAAAATGTAGGCTTAAAACAATCAAAAACAGAATTGTTAGATAGTGTTGAAAAGCTGGGGAAAAAAATCTGAAAAGTTAGAAGGAAGGCTCAGGTGAAACAAGATCATTTTTTATGGTGTAGATAAGAGAGCTGATGAGACTTGAGCTGACTGTGAAAGGATTGTGAAAGGTCTTCTCTCAGAAAAAATGGCTGTAGCAGATGTGAAGTTCAATAGAGTGCACATGATAAATTCTAAACCCAACTTTCCCATTATTGCAAGGTGTTTTTATCAAGATAAGCTTAGCAAGTTGAAGGCAAAGACTCGGCTGAAGGGTTCAAAGATCTTTGTAGATGAAGATTTTTCCCAAGCTGTCAGAGAAATTAAATGCAAACTGACCCCGTATTTCAAGAGTGCTAGAGCAGAAGGAAAAAATATGAGAATGATCTTTGATCATTTGATCAGTGATGGTGAAAAGGTGACCCTCAATGATCTAGAAAGAAAGGAATAGCTTGTTGGCCAGCCCATACACACATCTTTCCGTAGAGGAAATTCACAGGGGTGGGGGAGCAAAAATAAAAGTACACGGTCATGAAACATCAAATAGGCTTACTCACCTAAGATGGCTTTGTGCTGTCCAGAGTGAGAAAGACAGGGCACCTGGCTTTGCCAGGTGAGGAGACAAAGACTGCTGTATACTAGACGTAGACCTAACCCAACATGGCGATGAGTCATGTCATAGTCCATGATTAAGTTAAGAGTCTTCTTTAAATGATGATCTTGATACTGTTGAAAGTATTAATTTGGTGTCTTGTCATATTAATGATTATGAAAATGTGAGTCTAGATGATGTTGTAGATCAACTGGATTGTGGCAATACAAATCAAACAAATAAAACTTTTTTTTGTCCTGGAACGTTAATGTTTTTTTTTCAAAACTGTCTGATGGAGATTTTGTATCTTAATGTGCGTAGCTTTGATTTTATTTGTCTGACAGAAACATTCCTGGAAAATATCCAGCCAGATGTTTTTAGTGGCTATAAGGCCTTCTGTAAGTTGGCAATTACAGTTAGCCATTAAGGGAGGTGATCAAGGGGAGTAGTTTGTTTGATTAAGCGTGAGTTAGCTACTCTTGTGAAATGTTTAGATGTTCCATACCCTAATATTTATTCTTTTCTCTGTTACAAATCTTTATTGTGAACTTCAAGAAATGTTTTGCTTGTATGTGTGTATATTCCACCTGAAGGTTCTCCTTTTTATAACATGTTTGACTATGATAACAGGATTCCTATGATGGAAAAATATCTAATTTAATCAATTGTGCGATTACTTTGGATGAAGTTGATTATATAATATTGTGTGGAGACTTTGACAGCAGGACATCCAACTTTTCTTGCCATCATGTGGCAAATGACTTTATTTCAGATATCCAAAGTAAAAACATGTCTCTCAGTGGTAATCGTTATTCTGAAGATTCTGTTACCAGTAATTATGGTAAATTATTACTGAATATGTGTAATGCACTTAGTTTACAAATTCTGAATGGCGTGTGTAATGGCAATCAGTAAGGATGCTATACGTACATTTCTGATGGAGGATGCAGTGTTAATGATTATTTTTTAGTGTCAGATGATTTGCTCTCTCAGATTTTTGACTTGAGTCGTTTGTTTGTTGCTGAACTTACTGATTCAGATCACGTTCCTGTTGAATTACATATTAACCCATTATATAAAACATATGCAATAGCTGAAGGGCCATCTGTTATGGAAAAGTTTGTGTGGGATGAAAACAAACTCTCAGCTTATAAAGATAATTTCTATGAGTAGGACATGGGTGTAAATTTTTTAACAGCCTTACAGATAATTGATGAGAACATTAATGAAGCTCTAGATTTGTTCAATGGTTACATAAAGTCCAATGCTGAATGTATGAAGAAACAGGTACATCTCAATAACGATTTATCATATGCAACATGGTTTGATAATGAATGTAAAAGTATGAAATATAGGTAAGAAAACTGTTGAAGACTTACTGAAAAACGTTAAAGAACGAAGACAAAAACTTGTACTTCGTCTAAAAGAAAGGAATATAAAAACATGCTAGAAAGGAAAAGGAAACAGTATAATATGACATTACTTGCAGATATGGTGTCTTCAATCTCTTCTCAAGTTCAGTTCTAGAAAAGTGTTAAGAAAGTGTCATTTCAAAATAGTCAGCCAAAGAATAGTATATCAGTTGACAGTTGGTTTCAACATTTCAAAACTCTGTTGGAGAAATACTCATCATACAACTCCATGAATACTTATGTTGACAATGATGACAGTGAGGAAGATTTTGATCATCCAATATCTAAAGAGAAAATATATTGAGCACTAAGAAAACTAAAGGATGATACAGCAGCAGGTCCTGATCATATCAATGGGAAAATGCTGAAAAATGAAGGTGAAAATGTGCTTTTCCTTCTAAAATTATTTATCAAAATCTTTGAGGATGGCCTTTTCCCAGATAACTAGACTGAATCTATAATCCTAACATTACACAAGAAGGGCAATGTTGATTACCCTAATAACTACAGGGGAATCTCTCTTAGTGACATAAGTAGTAAGTTGTATAGTACTATCATTAATGATAGATTACCAGAATGAGTTATGGAAAATGATATTACAGGTGAACACCACGCTGGTTTTAGAGAGGATATTCCACTATAGATCATATGTTTATTCTGCTTGCATTTGTACAGAAACAATTTGCTCATAACTGTAAGCTTTATGTGGCATTTATTGACTTTGAAAAAGCATTCGATTCTGTTTATAGATACTTGTTGTGGCCCATTCTCCTGAAAAATGCTGTGAAGGGTAAATTATTACAATGTTTGAGAGCCATGTATCAGAATGTCAGAAGCAGAAAAAGATGTGGTACTAAAATGCCTGACATAATATACTGTACTGCTGGTGATAAACAGGGCGATGTATGTAGCCCTTTATTGTTTTCTGTTTTTATTAATGAGTTAGCCAGAGAAGTCATCAATAATGGTAAACATGGTGCCACTTTTCCCCAAGATGTCACAGAATTGTTTATTCTTCTACTTGTTGATGATGTTAACCTGCTACCTGAAACAGCTTACAAAAGCAGTTAAATACCTTGAGCAGTTTTGCATCAGCACTTGATCTTAAGGTTAATCTGAATAAGAGCAATATCGTTGTATTCAGAAAAAGTGGTCATTTAGCTGATCATGAAAAATGGTTGTACAATGGAAAAGTCATGCCTGTGATTAATGTATATAAATACTTAGAAATCTGTTTTTCTCCAAAGCTTAGTTTCACAGTGGCATGTAAAAATCTGGCAAGTTGAGGTAAACGAAGCTTATTATTGGTTTTGAGGAAATTACGAATATTGAATAATAACTCTTTTCACCTGTTCATTAAGGTATTTGATGCCCAAATACAGCCCATTGTGTTAAATATGGTGCAGAAATTTGGGGTTTGGATGCAGCTGTAACGCATTGTGAATCAGTGCACCTCTTTGCATTAAAGCAGTTCTTAAGCTTAGATAGAGTACGCCCCATGATCTTGTGCATATTGAAACTAATAGATATCCTCTTTCTGTTATTGGTGCTGTAGGATGTATTAGATACTGGATTAAGGTTATACATATGGATGAGAGGCTATCTTTTAAATCTTACAAGATGCTTTATGATCTAGATGTCAAAGGAAAAAACTGGGCTACACAAATGCGCACCTGTTTATGTGAACTCAGTTTTGGATTTGTTTGGCTCAATCAAGGTGTTGGAAATTGTAGAGAATTTATAAACAATTTCAGGCAAAGATTGATTGACTGCTGATGGCAGCAATGGAGTGATCACATACAAACCAGTGAAAGATATCAAATGTATAGACAATTTATAAGTGCATATGATATCAAACCTTATTTAAAGCTTGATATGGACATACATTTGAAAAGAATTATGTCTAAGTTTAGACTTGGTGTATCAGATGTAACTGTTCATAAATTCAGATACAGAGGATATGATGTTGATGACCCTAGGTTACTATGCCCATTATGTAAGCAAGCACCTGAAGATGAAGTGCATTTTGTGTTATGCTGTCCAGTGTTGGTGGATGTTAGGCAGAGTTCCATCCCTGTAAAATATAGTAGGCAACCTAATTCATTTAGACTCTGTTTACTCATGGCGTCAAGTCAGCCTGAGGTTGTGGGCAGCCTCACTTTATATTTGTGTAAAGCTTTTAGAATAAGAGATATGTTATTATCTTAAGTCGTATTTTTGCTACTGATTTTGCTGCTATACAATAATTTTGTTGTTACTGCTGTTGTCTTTTATCCCACACCAAAATACTACGCAGTTCGGCAACCCCCTTCATGTATGGGCCAATGGCCTTTTTGTAAATAAATAGTTCCAATTCAAGTTTGAGCTCTCTCTCTCTCTCTCTCTCTCTCTCTCTCTCTCTCTCTCTCTCTCTCTCTCTCTCTCTCTCTCTCTCTCTCTCTCTCTTATTTCCATGATATCCCTGATAAGAGCAGGGGATTGGATATAGAAAAAGCATATATGTGCTTATTCATTATCCTCGAAATAATCTCTCTCCTCTCTCTCTCTCTCTCTCTCTCTCTCTCTCTCTCTCTCTCTCTCTCTCTCTCTCTCTCTCTCTCTCTCTCTCTTGATTTACATTGTCTAATCCAAAGGGGTTTGGGGTCGAGGGTGTAGAGTCCATAATGATGCTTACCTCAGGAGGCAAATTCCCTCGAACAGGGATTCTGGTGGTGGCTCCGACCCTTCCTCGCTGTCATATCTCAAGCTGAGTGTGGTAACCACTCGGCTATGCTTCCCCTGGTCCTTGTTGAAAAACTCAGCAAGCACAATCAAAGTGACCTAACCATGACCTTTCACTTTTTTCCCCCCACGCAGGTCTCTTTTGATGTGGGTTCTGTTGTTGTTCTTGTTGTAAAGTAAGTATGTTATGAATGCTAAAAACAAAAGCGAAAACCGTTTCACACACTCATATGCTTACCTTCGTAAGATATATAAGTGATCACGAGCCCAGCCACAAAAATAAAAAAGAACAATTATTTATTTCGCACCCCAGAAAGTGCTTTTCGTCAGCCTCCCAAATCAGATTTTAAGTCAAAACTTGCCACATTTACTTAAAAACTAAAAGAAAGGAAAAAAACAACAACACTTTCATGGGTACTACTAGCGTCCATCTTGAGAAAGTTCAATCGTAAACCATTGCGTTCTTACAAGATTTTACATTCTCCATGTTTTATTCATCATTAGTTTTTAATTGCATACAAGCTGTTTACAATGTGGTGTGGTGTCTGTCTGTAGGTCTGTATGTAAGTATGTGTGTATGTATGTATGCATGTATCCTGTCTGTCTGTCTGTCTGTCTGTCTGTCTGTCTAGTCTGTCTGTCTGTCTGTCTCGTCTCTCTCTCTCTCTCTCTCCTCTCTCTCTCTCTCTCTCTCTCTCTCTCTCTCTCTCTCTCTCCTCTCTCTCTGTGATATGTGGGTATTGGGCCTATTTCTCTCTCTTATTTATACCACTTTAAGTCAGGGCAGATTTCTCTGTGTAAAATAATTCTGCCAGCTGCTCTTTCCAGGGGGAAAGCGCGTGGTTACAAGAGCAACGCCATCTTTTCTTTTTTTTTCTTTTCCTGTCTCACTCACTCACTCACTCACTCAGTCCCATGTCCCAAAGGACGTAGGGGGGACATGAGAGAAGACGCAACAGAGATCTTTTTCCATGCTTCACGATCCTGTCTGCAACTGTATTAATTTGCATTCCTATCAGAGTGGCTTCTTTCTACAGAGTTTTGCCAGGGACAACTCTCTTGTTGCTGTGTTGTTGGGTTTTTTATGTGCACTAAATTTGTAACACACGGACCTCCTCGGTTTATCGTCTTATCTGAAAGACGAGCACCCAGAATCCCATTCATTGTCTAAGGGATGAGGGGGGAGGGGGGGGGGGCGGGGGCAAAGTTTCTGCCCCAAATGGGGATGAGCCACGGGCACACCTCCGACCGAATGAGACTTTTTGCCTTCTAGGCAGGCGCTTTCTTTCTAGGCATGCGCGTTACCTCTGGACCACTGATGCATATTTCCAGATGGTGTGCTGGTCGACCTTCTTAGGAGCGCTGCTCCTTCACATTCCCATTTCCTTCACTGTGTTCGGAGTTAGCCGGAAAACGACGCCTGAGAACCATATCATAGGCTACACCTGTGATATTGACGATGAGTTCCGAGGTAACGAATGGGTTAATGAAGCCAACTAACGGCAGCCATGTATGATGGAATTGTGCCCTTGAAAAGTGATGTTTGTTCTTTCTTGTGTGCACCTGTCTGTCTGTCTGTCTGTCTGTCTGTAGTTTAAAATACACATTGTAGAAACTACCAGTGAGTACATGAGTGCTTCTTCATTATCCTCAAGACTGGAAATAAAAGAATTTGATTTGATTTGATGTCTGTATTATGATGATCTCTAATCTTCATAGGTTTGCATCCACACTTTCCTCTTTCCAATGCCCTGTGCAATGGCTGAGTAAAAAAAGGTAAAGGTGTCCCACAACCAATGCGGTTGTTGGTGAGTGTGATGTGTCAGAGACCTCAGCTTCTCAAGGGGCCAGCATATTGAGGGCAGCGCCCATCTCCTCTCCTTCGCCGACGTAATTAACCTTCCCTGATCCTCAAGAGGGCATGTACCCATTTACAGCTGGATGAACTCGGGGACTGTACAGAAGCCAATGCGCACAAACAATCCACTTGGTAACCACGCTCGATGCTGCTTAACATTGGCTGGAGGAAAGGGTGTGCTCTGACCACTGAGCTATCCCTTCCCCTGTACATTGGCTAACCAGCACTTATGCAGAAATTATCCAAATCGGAATCTTTCTCTTGTAACCATGCCATGATGACTGTTAAATCTTATTTGATTCTGTTCTTGGTAAACATAATGTGTGTTTGTGTCCAGTCCCACCCCCCCTCCCCGCTCCCAATGTCCCCTTGTGAATGAGCTTATGGCTTATCACAGTAAACCTTTGTTTTTCTCTCTGTGTGTCTGGATGTCTGTCTGTCTGTCTGTCTCTCTCTCTCGCATAAAAACAACACACACACACACACACACACACACACACACACACACACACACACACACACACACACACACACACACACACACACACACACACACACACACACACACACACACACACACACACCACACACACACACAACACACACACACACACACACACAACACACACACACACACACACACACACCACATCTCCACATCTCCCCCCCCCCCCCCCCCCACCCCCCCCCCCCCCACCCCCCCCCCCCCCCCCACCCCTCATCACAACGAACAATGTTATACATCTTATACTATCTCTGCTCCCTCAAGAATCCTCGGTGGTTCAAGGCTACAAAATCCTGTATGCAGTTATCGCCATTACAGTCTTCACCAGCTTCGTTGTATTCTACGGACTGGTGATACGAAAGATGCGAAAGCAGCAAGATCTCTTCTGCAGCAAAATACACGCCCCCTCCACAGCCACCCCGCTGTATTCTACAGAGCAAGGAGCCACTCCGTCCACCCTAGTTTCCGTCATCACCTACAGTGGATTTACCCTGTGTGTGTGGGTGTGGGTGTTGGGGTATGTTGTGTGTGGGTGTGGTGTGTGGGGGGGGGGGGGGGTGTGTGTGTGTGTGTGAGGGGGGGGGGCGGGGGGGGGTGTGTGTGTGTGTGTGGGGGGTGGGGGGGGGGGGCGGGGGGTGTGTGTGTGTGTGTGGGGGGGGGGGGGGGTGTGGTGTGGTTTTGTGTGTGTGGGTGGTGGGTGTGGTGTTGTGCGGGGGTTGGTGGGGGGGGGGATGCGTGCGTTTGTGTGTGTGTGTGTGTGTGTGTTATGTTGCGGGGGTGGGGGGGGTGGGGTGGGGAGTGGGGTGGGGGGAGGGAGGTGGATGGGGGGGTGGTGCATTGGTGGGGGGGGGGGGGGGTGCGTGTGTGTTTGTGGATGTGTGTGTGTGTGTGTGTGTGTGTGTGTGTGTGTGTGTTGTGTGTGTTGTGTGTGGTTCTCTACCAGCCCGCACCTCAGGTAGCGTACCACCCACCTCACATTACAATTGGTGAGACAGAACTGAAGACAGTCCAGCAGTTTACCTACCTGGGATGCACAATCTCCTCTGACGCAAAGATTGATAAAGATGTAGACAACAGACTGGCAAAGGCAAAACGGTGCTTTTGGCAGACTCTACCACCGTGTCTGGAAAAACAAACACCTGAAGAAAGACACCAAGATCAGTGTCTACAGAGCCGTGGTACTGACCACCCTCCTGTACGGCTCTGAGTCATGGGTCACATACAGACACCACCTGCGAATTCTGGAACGCTTCCACCAACGCTGTCTCCGCTCCATCCTCGACATCCACTGGAGCGACTTCACCACGAATGCTGAGGTGCTGGAGCAAGCAGGGATCACCAGCATTGAGGCCATGTTGCTGAAAAACGCAGCTACGCTGGGCAGGGCATGTCTCTAGAATGGAGGACCATCGCCTACCGAAGATGGTTCTCTACGGTGAACTTTCCACCGGACACCGCTACAGAGGCGCACCAAAGAAGAGATTTAAAGACTCTCTGAAGAAATCTCTGTCAGCCTGTCTCATAGACCATAACCAGTGGTCAGTCCTTGCTGCTGACCGGCAGGCCTGGCGACACACTGTGCATCAGTCGGTCTCCTCCTTTGAGGACAATCGCAGAGCGGCCCTTGAGGAGAGGCGAATGAGGAGGAAGAACCGCGTCCGCTCTACATCAACCCCAGAATCGACTTTCCCCTGCAGCCGCTGCGGCCGGGTTTGTTTGTCACGCATTGGACTGAACAGCCACCAGCGAGCCTGCACCAGACGTGGACAGTGCCCTTAATCTTCGTTCGCGAAGCCAAGCCATGATGATGATGATGTGTGTGTGTGTGAGGGGGAGTGGGGAGGGGAGGTGCGTGCGTTTGTGTGTGTGTGTGTGTGTTTATGTGTTATGTGGGTGGGGGGGGGGGGGGGTGGGGGTGGTGGGGGGGGGGGGGGGTGTGGATGGGTGAGGGACGTGTGCTTGGTGGGGGGGGGGGGGGGTGGTGTGTGTGTGGGTGGGTGAGTGTGTTTGTGGGTGGGTGGGTGGGGGTGGTGTGTGATTTGTGGTGTGTGTGTGTTTGTGGTGGTGTGTGTGTGTGTTGTGTGTGTGTATGTGTGTGTGTGTGTGTGTGTGTGTGTGTGTGTGTGTGCAGTTGTGTTGTTGTGTTGGTGATGTGCTTTGTGATGTTTGTGAGCTTGTGTGTTTGCTTGTGCTAAGTATCTGGCTCTGTGTGTCTGTGTGTCTGTGTGTCTGTCTGTCTGTCTCTCTCTCTCTCTCTCTCTCTCTCTCTCTCTCTCTCTCTCTCTCTCTCTCTCTCTCTCTTATATATATATATATATATAATTTATATCATGCACGTACGCACACACACACACACACACACACACACACACACACACACACACACACACACACACACACACACACACACACACCACGCACAGCTTGTTAGTCTAGGCTTGGCTTAAAAATCATCATATTTGCGTAATTTTGCGTAATAAATATCTCCATCCAACTCTCTCTCTCTCTCTCTCTCTCTCTCTCTCTCTCTCTCTCTCTCTCTCTCTCTCTCTCTCTCTCTCTCTCTCTCTCTCTCTCTCTGTGGTGGTACAGGATAGCCTAGTGGTCAGAACACTGCGCTCGCAATTTGAAGACTCGGGTTCGAACCCGGTCGAGGGGATTTTTTTCCCCTGGAGTTAACATCAGTGCCGACTCCACTCTCCCCAAAAGTCCTTCGGATGAGACTATAAACCGAGGCCCAGGTGCGAATGCATGCATAACATCTTGCGCGCACGTTAAATCCTGTTCCACTTTTCGTAAGAGTAGGCCATCGTGTGCCGGTGGGAACAGATGACAAGATTTACAAAACTGCACACACACGGGGACTGGATGTAAAAAAGCACATGAGTGGTTATTCCATTATCCTTGATATAAAAGAATAAATGTAAAAAGAAAAAAGTACAGAAAATCTCTCTCTCTCTCTCTCTCTCTCTCTCTCTCTCTCTCTCTCTCTCTCTCTCTCTCTCTCTCTCTCTCTCTCTCTCTCTCCACCACACACCACACACACACACACACACACACACACACACACACACACACACACACGCACACACACACAGAGTCGTAGGGATTTTGGGACTCTGGCCGAGTCCTGCCCAGAGTGAGTGTGCTGTGGGCTTAGTGGGAAGACTGGGACCACGCACTCGAGCTTCATCCACTTTACAAATGCGAGTTTGAGAGTGTTGCTCAAATTACCTGACCAACGCTGCAGGTGTCTTCATCTCTCGGGCCGGTTGATGCCGGGATATATTATGAAAGCGTAGAGTCCAAGCCTGACAAGTAGTCTCAAAGCACATGCAGTTCCAAAGCAGCATCATTAAGACACCCTCATTACCATTGTTCATCATGCAATAATTAAAAAAAAAAAAACCTCTGATTTGGTGGCCGCAGTTGTTCTCGTCTCATGGTGACCTCAGATTTGGTTTCCTTATACACGTCTGTGCCTGTGGTGGGTTTGTGTCAAAGCCATTGGGATTGGAGGTTCGTGGGTGATGGTCGTTGGAGGAACGTTCTGGTGGTCTCCACCTCGGGTGGATGACTCACTCAGTTTGGCTCCGCGACTGAGCTAATACTGCCGTCAGTAGGGGGCTTAGTAGGTGGTGTTCTGCGAATGTTAGCTCAGAGCAGGCACCACTGAACACCACCAAAGTGACCCAGTAGCAGTGCAGAGCCCCTCTGGCTGGTGGCCCCCACGGTGGCCTGATATTGATGGTTTCCCTGTGGACTTCCAACCCTGATGATGAGACATAACGAATCTGGGTATGGCTGCAGTGGGGTTATTGAGATGATCAGCATGGGAACAGCAGGACGGGGGAAGTCATAGTTGTCAAAAAAGAAAAAAAAGTGATGTAAGAAAATAATGGAAAAAAGTGTGTGTGTGTGTGTGTGGGGGGGGGGGGGGGGGGGGGGGGGGGGTCTTGGGCTGAATTTTACCAACAGTCTCAGATTCAAAAGATTTGCCAAAACGTTTGGAAGACGAAAGTAAAACCCCCAAAATGGGTTTCATTTACCAATAGATCCATGAGAAGTTAAGAAGCTTATAGTTTTACAAGAACGTCATATAAAAGCAGAAACCTGTAATAACAATGTTTTCTGAAAGTATTGTTAGTACGGATGACAGCAGCGGTGGAGACAATTGAGTTGAGTTGTTCCTGACTGTAGTCTGTCTTTAAACTGGTCTCCTGATGTATGACGTAATAGACAACAAGCTGGACAGTTGAATATGGCAGAGTCATCAGAAGACATCTGTATTAATAAAAGGCGAAAATTCAGTGTAATAAGATTATGGAAGCCTTTAAGTCCTGTTAAAAAAATATTTCAGTGGTTGTTATTGTTGCATGTCTTTTCAAATGTTTACATTTTGCATGAGAAGTTGGGGAAAAATATACTTTTTTCATTCTAAAAAAAAACTTTGGGTAAATGACACTTTTCTTTATGTTTGGAAGTGGTCAATAGTAGTTCTAGTTCTTAAAGGTAGCAAATCCCAAGCAGCTATAAGTTGCTACAGACCAATTGCATTTACTTCTGATGTTAGAAAAGTACATGAAAAAAAAGAGCTTTAAATTGCTTAAGGCTTTATCATGAAGAAGAAAAAATGGCATTATTTCTATAAATCAGACAGACTTTTAAAAAAGATAGATGTACAAATGGCCATATAGTAAACTGTGATTCCTTTTAAAAAAAAACAACAACAAAAAACGTTGCACAGGGAAGAGTAGACTGGCTACATTTTTCGACGTCAGAAAAGCTTATGGCAAGGTTTGGCATGCAAGATTGCAAACAAATCTTAAAACGTAGGTGTTGGGGGAATGATGTTCATTACAAAAAGTATTTTCTGTCTAAAGGATCATTTCTACCAAAGTCAGTGAAGTGTTTCAAATTTTTAGTTACTTGAAATGGGGATACCACAGAGTCCAATTCTTGCTCCAGTATTATTCTCAATTCTAATTCATGATCTCCCACAGGCCTTGTCCAACACTACCATCATTGTTCAATACACATATGACATTGCCATGTGGGTAAATCTTTTGGGAAGAATACAAAAAGTATGATGATCAATTGTTTCCAAAAGATATATCAGGAATACAAAACAAACGTTGTGAATACATGAAAGAGAATGGACTGTTATTATCTGGATTGAAAAAAAACTTATTAAACACATTTTAACACTGGAAAAAATCCCCAAAGGTTGTCGCTATTAACACTTGATGAGTAACACTTCAATACAAACAAGATGCCAAATTCTTAGGAGTACATTTAAGTAGCCAGTTCAACTGGAAAATCCATAATGAATGTTTAATTTTAAAATTCAGGAAATGACTTCTTAGATAGTGAGTGCTAAGCCATGGAGCCAGGATACTTGAACACTTAAACATCTTGCTGTTTCATTAGTTTGTTCAAAACAAGAAGCGTGCTTTTTCTATTCCAAATTATATCTTTAAAAAAGTTACAAAGTGTGGATAGCAAAGCAACCCAATCAGCATTAGAATTTTAATTCATGCCAGTACACTTAATACTTAAAAGGAATCTCACATATACATCCCCTTTCTGAGCAAAGAAGGTTACCTGTTTCTAAAGTATGATTTTCGGAGTCTAAAAATCTCAGCTCAAATTTTCTGCATTATGAAATGTGTACTGATCAACAGAATGTCCAAACGGTTTCTGTTTTTTGTTGTTTTTTTAAATGCTGTGTACTTAAGTATACCACAGACCTTATGAAGAAATATAATACAGATGTAGCAAAACATTCAGTTTTACCAGTTGTTTCCCTGATTCAATCGTGGAAACATAAAAAAAAATGATACTGACCACATAGAAATACGAAGAAGAACATAGATCAAAAGTTTCTCATAGTTGAGGTTCGGAACCATCTTCAATATAAGTTTTCAAATCATTTGAATGAATATAGGAATGGATCTGTCTATATAAAAAAATTGATTGGGTTCGGACCTGCATTCGTTATACCTGAAGTAAAAGTGAAAAAAAAATCTCTATGTGTTGAAAAATGTTTTTCGGAATTCACATCTGAATTATTTGCAATATCAACGGCACTAAATTACTTTTCAACTTCTTCTTTTGCTATTTACAAAATATTTTTTGGTGTTGATTAATCCTCAATCTTATTTGCATCGAAGCATTCTGGCTCTAAAATGAAAATCGACTTTATTCTTTATTTCAAATTTCCTGTGCATTGTCTTACATCTAAAAGTGCTAGGGTAAATTTTAGATGGGTTCCATTACATTGTGGTTTTAATAGAATGAGTGGACAAATTCCTCGACAAAAACAGTGTGCCTCAGAATCTACTAGTGGCGTGACTATTAACAGTGCATGCTGAAGTTAATCATCAGATGAAATCATTTCAAGTTTTGCAAACTCTATGTGCACACATTTTTCCATAATTCATTTTAATTATCAGTGTTTCCAGGATATAGAAGTTATAATTTATAAACTATGCCTGAACACTCAGAAAGCTACATATTCAAAAAACGATATCTGCACTTGCTCTGCAATTACTTCAGTCTAATATATATCATTGTTTAAATATCATGTCCACTGGTATTAATTTTTTAAAAAAAGAGACTAACGTGAGGAATATTTATGGAAATATTCAAAGTGTTCTATAGTATTTCTAACGGCCTGTCCTAATACTAGTTGTGGAAATTACTTGCCAGTCAACATAAGGAAAACTACTGTAAATTCAGTCTTTTAGACTTATTAGCACCCATTTCATTCTTCACTCTTCATCCCCTCCCTCTCATCTACCCCTCTTTCTTGACATTCATAATGCAAGGGTATATAACTGTCTAAATAGCTGTGTAGTGAACAGGAATAAAAGTGAAAAGAAAAAGAACAACACACACACACACACACACACACACACACACACACACACACACACACACTCTCTCTCTCTCTCTCTCTCTTCTCTGTCTCTCCCTCTGTCTGTCTGTCTGTCTCTCTCTCTCTCTCTCTTCTCTCTCTCTCTCTCTCTCTCTCTACCCACACACACACACACACACACACACACACACACACAGATACACTCACTCTTTCTGTCTTACACACACACACACACACACACACACACACACACACACACACACACACACACACACACACACCACTCACTCACTCACTCACTCACTTGCACTCAAAGAGAGAGAGAGTGGGGGGGGGGGGGGGGGGGATCAAAATGAAAACACAGACTCCCAGTGAATTAAACAAGTGGGTCATCATGGATAATAGAAACATTTACAACTCATGTTCCTCTCGTAACACATTTTCTGTAAGGGAATTCTCTCTTTAGTAACCACTTCACAACTGAAATGTCAATGAATGTGCTTCCCATGCATTCTCCTCAGCCTTGTTTTCACTTAGTTTTCATTTTGGTAGTTTTTTAACACTGACACATGTTCGTTCACCAATAATTTGGATCCATTTGTTTCGTGCAGCTCATCCATAGCAAGTGCATCCATGGTACGATCCTCAGAACTTGAAACTTCACTTGACCCTGAGACTACCCCCTCTGTCAATTTAGATTTTACTGGCACTGGAAAACCCCAAACACCCACCCCATTAGGAAACTCCCTTAGCGTGATTTTGACAACCTCAGCCAGCCGAGAAAGGTCTAGTGAAAACAAACCTTCTAGGAACACATCAAAAGAACCGATAAAACTGCCTACAGATGGAGAGACTGTACTCAAGGAGAACAGGGATTCTGGGAATGCAGGTAAGATAGAAACGTGTGCAAAAATCAACCAGGATACTGTGGGAGCAAGCAGCAACAGTCCAAAAGAAAGCTTTACCAGTTACCCACCTCCAGGATTGCATGGTATCAATGAATTGACCTCACTTGCATCATCTCCAGGGGAAAAAAGTCCCAGCCATCCAGATAACAATTGGGTGGGAGAATCCCTGAAGTTTTGGCACTCCCTGAGACTTCTGATGTAGACAAAGATTTAGACCAAGACAGAAGGGACCCTACTAACATTCAGAGAGTCCTTGCCCAAAACCCTGATGTTGTGATGTCTAAAACTTCACTTTCACCTTCTTGTTCACCACCCAAAAAAAAATATCGGTCAGGTTCACAGTCTTCTTCATCAAATAAAACACGGTTTAAGGAAACGCCACATACAATTTCTTTGTCATATAGTAAATTAAACTTGGTATCCAAGGCACCTAGACCTTGGCTAAAAACTTTGATTCAAAGCATAGTTTCCCCTAAAATTATGCAGAAAGAAAGATTTTTCCATCACAAATCCCATGTAAGTGATGCTGGGTATGAAAAAGTTGTGCAAAGTGCAGACCCTTTACCGGATCCAGTGGATGAAGGCTTAAACCATCAAAAGAGCAGTGGGAAAAGAAATGTGATCTGCTCAGAGAATGCTACAAATGTTTCACCAGCCCAGGAAAGTTGTGCTTTAAATCTAGATTCTACCAAGGATAAAAGGAACCCTTCCGACAATCAGACAGTCTATACCCACAATCCTAACAACAGTGTCCATTCAAAATCAGGTGCATCTACTGATTCATCTTGGAAAGTGGGAATTCAATCCTGGATTCATAGAGCGGTCAGTGATACACAAGTCATCAGTCAGGGGTCTGGTCTGTACTCAACCATGAGTGGCCACAATTTTCTATCTGCCTCACAGTCTTCATGTTTTGTAGCAGATTCTAAACAAGGGAAAACCCTCGTGTCTGTGGAAAGTTGTGTCGATTTGCCTCAGGTATCAGTTACCTCAACTCCTTCTAGCCACCTCTCGGATCCTGTTGATGAGGATACCGATCTACAACAGACTTATGCAGGCGCTGATGTGCAGTGTGAAGAGAAGATTGTGGTTGACCCGAACAGGGTAAAGAATAAGACTACTTATGAACCCAGTGTAAATGTCGCTAGCAACATGAATAAGTCAGTGTCTATAACAGCAGTTGCTGGCAAAATAGCTGGGATATCATCCAGTGCAAAAGCTGGTAACAAATTGACTAAAAAAGAATTATGCACAAAAACTGCTTACAATAAAACGTCTAAGACAATGCCCAGCACAAAAAATGCTGACAAAATGACCAAAACAGAGTTTTGTTCTAAAGCTGTTGACCAAACAATGAAGACAACAAATGATGCAAAGAATGTTGACAATCTGACAAAGAAACTTTCTTATACGAAGGGTTTTGACAAAGTGATGAACAAAGTCACCAGTGTTCAGACTACTGATGATAGCACTGGGAGTACAACCCATAGGAAAGCAGCTTGTGGTGACACTGTGGGTGTTGTCAGTGCTAAGACCATTGATAGTAGGGCTCAGAATGTAGCCAGCACCAGTAATTTTGACAACGAGATTAAATACGTAGCTAGTCTTAAGACTGTTGACAGTGAGGCTGTGGGTTTAACCGCAAGTGCAACTTCATATTATGACACTAGCTATACGACCTCTACAAAATCCATGGACTCAGAGAGGATAGTCAAGAGTGTTGTCAGTACAAAGCCTATGGACAGTGACACTAAGAACGTGGCCAGTAGGACTACTAAGACTATTGACAACATCACATTTCTAGCCGCCACTCAGGCCATTGGCAAGGATTTTGATCATGGAGTCAACACCCATCCCATTGACAGTAATCTTGGAACTATCATCAGAAACAAATCTGATGGCAATATCCAACCCAGTTGTCATCAAACAAAACAAAGGCGTCGGACTATGAAGTTCTCTACCACAACCAACCCATTTGGTTTCAATGAAATGACTTTTTCTCATGCAGGTGGACATTATGGATGCTTCAAAATGATTAAAAAGAAGTTTCGGTTCATGGACAACGCATCGCTATCTGTGTTTGCCATTTCCATCACTTTTGTTCTCTGTTACTTTCCCTTCGTGGCAGTAGTAGAAACTGATGGATTGGATTCCATGGATTTTCTTACCCTTGGAATAGTTCATTTTGTAATTAAATTCTCATATGTTCAAAATGCCATTCATCCCTGATTTATCTGGTTGCAAACAGAAAACTCCGGGAAATTGTGATGATGCAGTTTTCAGCAGTTTTAGCTTTGTGGTCTTGCAGAAGACAAGCACAGTTGTGAACAGATGTCATGTTGGCTTGATAGAACAAGGAGGCTGTAGGGCTCCACAGAAAATGTAATGCCACTGCTTTTCCAAATAAAAAACTCTCTAGTTTTACCTAGGCTGATGCCTGTCTGTTAGTGCCTGTCCATTATATATTTATATATAATTATTTGTTGACACTTATCTGTTCATGTTGTCTGTCAGTGATCATTTGATTGTTGAAGCATCTGTATTGATACTGTTCTGTTGATGCCTGTCTCTTAATGCTCACTGTTGGACTCAGATCTCTTGATGCCTGTCTGTTGAAACTCATCTGTTGATGCCTGTCTGTTGAAACTCATCTGTTTATACCTGTCTGTTGATGCTCATCTGTTAATGCCTTGTGTTGATGCTCATCTGTTAATGCCTGTGTGTTGATGCTGTCTGCTGATTCTGTCTGTTGATGCATTCTGTTTGTTGATGCCTGTGTGCTGATGCTGTCTGCTGATACTGTCTGTGGATGCTGCATGCTGTCTGTTGATGCCTGTCTGTGGATACTGTCTGTTGATGCTGCATGATGTCTGTTGATGCCTGTGTGCTGATGCTGTCTGTTGAATGTGCATGATGTTGTGATGCCTGTATGCTGATGCTATCTGTGATGCTGCATGCTGTCTGTTGATGCCTGTATGTGATGCTATCTGGTGATGCTGTATGATGTCTGTTGATGCCTGTGTGCTGATGCTGTGTGGATGCTGCATGCTGTCTGTTGATGCCTGTGTGCTGATGCTATCTGGTGATGCTGTATGATGTCTGTTTATGCCTGTGTGCTGATGCTGTCTGGTGATGCTGCATGCTGTCTGTTTATGCCTGTGTGCTGATGCTGTCTGTGTGCTGTATGATGTCTGTTGATGCCTGTGTGCTGATGCTGTCTGTGATGCTGCATGATGTCTGTTGATGCCTGTGTGCTGATGCTATCTGGTGATGCTGTATGATGTCTGTGATGCCTGTGTGCTGGTGCTATCTGGTGATGCTGCATGATGTCTGTTGATGCTGTGTGTTGATGCTGTGTGGATGCTGCATGCTGTCTGTTGATGCCTGTGTGTTGATGCTGTTGTTGATGCTGCATGATGTCTGTTGATGCCTGTCTCTTGCTGCTTGTCTGTTGTTGCCTGTCTGTTGATTATGCCTAACTGTGGATGCACCTCTTTCAATAATTATCTGTCCTGTGGCACCTGTATCTTTGTTGCCTCTCTATCACAAGGTACAATGCTGTCTCCTATTTTCTTTACACTATACACAGATAATTGCAGGGGGCATCTTACAAAAACCCCTTTTACTCAATTTTCTGATACATATGCAATGAAAGATCTATCAAACTGCCACTCTGATTATTTCAATGCAGAAGTGAGATTCCTTTGATGGTGCAAAGACAATTATCTTTAAATTAATGTAAAGACAAAGGAAACCTTAACTAAAATGTCAAAAAATCCCTTCCCTATCCGGAGCCTTGTCATTGACAATGAAGCTGTTGAAAAACTGAATGAAAACAAATATGTAGGCGCTTTCATAGATAGTAGTAACCCAACTTTGATGAATATTCCAGACACACCCATTTATTGTTTAAAAGTCAATCACACATATTTTGCTTGATTCAAATAGTTTACAAACTTATTGTCACTGTGATAGTATTCAAATCATGCTCAAAGTTTTAATTCTATACTGGTATTGGATGGAGGGAAACTGAATGTGTAAATCACGGAAGAGAGTGCTGAGTGATGTTGAATCAAGGACGAGAGTGCAAAATGATGTTGTGAAAGTGGTATAAAACTGTAGGACTGCAGCAAAAAGCCTACAGGAGCTGTACCAAATACAAGTAGTCCACAAGGCCCCCATGTATAGTGATAGCTCTGTTTTCACAACAAATTATTCACTCTGATCAGTAGGACAGCAATGCTCTCAATTATCCCTATCTGTCTTGTTGTCTGTCAATTGTGGGGGCATTCCCGAAGGCTTGACAACCAGTTCCCTCCATTCCTCTCTCTCTGTTCTGCCTTTCTCAGGGTTTTGTTGAGTTCTTGGCCTGTCCATTCCTGATGTTGTTCTCCCATCTCTTCCTTTGTCTACCTCTTTTTCTTCCTCCTTGGACAGTGCCTTGCAGTATAGTCTTTGCAAGTCCAATACAGGTATTGAAAATATAAACCAAGAGCCCCCCCCCCCCCCCCACCCCCCCCCCACCCTTTTTTTTTTATCCAGTTAAATTGATAACTTTTTCTGAAAGTTTGTTTTGTTTCTTTACAAGGAAATGTGTGTGCGCACACACGCGCTTGTGTGTGCACGAGTATTTCTACAAGGCTGTGTTTGTATGTGGGTGAGCATGTATATGTGTGTATTGTGTGCACTAGAAGGAAGATTGGGAATGGAGGAGGCTACACTTGAGTTTTGTTTCTATATTTGAGTTGTAATGGATTATCACTGAGAGCAATTGTGGTGTCTAAGACTGAAAAGGATTCACACAATAAAACTTGACAAGGATGCTTGGAATGAAAATCTATGTCGTTTATTCTGTATGTTTTTTTTCCATAAATTTCACAAACAACCAACTGCCTTCTGGTTATTACCAAAAGATACAAATCTGGCATGTCAAACGAGAAAATAACAAGAATGAAAATGAAAGTAACGAAAACACAACAGTAATACCTGATTTGATGTACAGAGTTGCTTTGTTGTTTTTTTAATTTTAAAAAATGTGACAGACCGGTATTGTTTTACTAATTGATTGATTTATCCATTGATTTTCTTTTTAACTGGGGTTAGGGCGTGTGGGGTGGTGTGTGTCGTGTTGTGTGTGTGTGTGTGTGTGTGTGTGTGTGTGTGTGGTGCGTGTGAGTGTGTGTTTGTGTGTGTTGTGTGTGTGTGTTTGCACAGGCAGGCATGTTGGCTTTCTAGTATAGTGAAAATGTACATAATTTGGGGGAGGGGGGAGGAGGTCTGTATGCATGCCATGTGGCCATGACTGTATTAATTAATGGTGTGAACTTTTGCAGTAAACCAGTGATACAATAACAAGAGTATTGTGTTTTGGATTGTCAGCAAAATTGATAATGCTTAAAGCGCATTATGTGTCTGCCTGCTGCCTCAGCCGACACATTCCAACTTCAGAGCACCTCAGTTTGTTGTAGGAGTTGCATGATGTTTGTGTTTCAAAGTCAAAGTCAAAAACACTTAAATCATCCCTGAAGGGCAATTACATATACTGAAAGGCATATTGATACAAATCATAAACAAAAGACACAAGATAGCTACTCTTCATATTTGTTCAAGCATTATAGGCTTCAAAAAAATATCACAAACACTCACACTCCTATGCACGTGCGTGGCAGGCACAAACACACACACATGCACACCAATGAATGGACACAATGTTGTTAAAACCATTAACTAGAATTATTTAGGCATGTAGGCAAGCACTCTCACTCCCACCTCTCTCTCTCTCTCTCTCTCTCTCTCTCTCTCTCTCTCTCTCTCTCTCTCTCTCTCTCTCTCTCATCACACACACCACACACACACACAACACACACACACACACACACACACACACACACACACCAATAAATGTAATGTTTTGAAAACCATGGCTAGAAAGACATATGAATTGATAAACAATTCCAAAAATCAATAAAGCCAAAAATAAGACACTTATTTTATGAGTAGGCCTACATGTGCATCAGACTGGGTAGTCAGTGTTATTGTGAGTTTAGAACTCCATGGCTACTGGTACAAAAGAATTTCTTTTTGTGTTTGTTTTGCTGTTGTGGCATTGAAAACAAGTCCTGAAGGCAACAATTGAAATTCTGAAAATAAAATGTGGGAGGGATCTGTCAAAATTGCAGTCGCTTTGTAGCGTGGCTGATTACAAAACTACTTGAGATCTCCTTGTTCTACTCCAATTATTTTTTAGCAGTTTCTCACAATTCTCTGAAGACCATTCTTATTCTTAATACTAAGGTTATTTTACCAACAAGTGAAAGCAAAACTTATAACGCTCACCATGTAAGACTAGTAAAACAAAGAAATAATCATTTTGTCAACAAAAAATGAGTTAAGCTTCCTTAGAAAATACACACGTTGTTGCCTCTTTTTAACAATGGCGTCAGTGTTATCATCCCAATTTAATTTGTGGTCAAAAACAGTTCCCAGATATTTGTATTTCAAAACGCTTTCAACTTCTTGATTATGGATGATGGTATTCTCAGAAGTGTGCTTGATCCTCTAATTCTGAAATCAATAGGAAGATCTTTAGTTCTAGAAACATTTAGCTCCAGATAGGCCTCATCACACCATTGCACAAACTTGGTGAGGGCTGGACCATGGCCTAGACTGATCCTGATAAGAGAGAGACAAAAGAGCACACTTGTTGGCAATTTTTACTAGAAATGAATTTTCATAGCCACTTCTGCAGTCATCTGTGTATAGAATGTTCAGAAGTGGTAGTGAGAGGACCAGCCCTGTGGAGAACCAGTGCAGGTATATCTAACTGATGAAGATATTTTGTTGGAAAAAACATGCTGTGGCTTGTCAGTTAAAAATTCAGTCAGCCAACAAACAAGTTGAATGTCTACGTCATATTTTGAAAGTATTTTGTTAACCAGAATGTGAGGCTGCATTGTATTGAAAGCTGAGCTAAAGTCAGCAAACATTATTCTGGCATGAGAATCAGGTGTTTCCAGTGTTGTACAGCTTGCTCAAAATGAATATTTTGGCATCTTTGACACCCCTTCTAGACCTGTACGCAAATTGTAGTGGGTCAAGGTCTTTCTCTGTAGCATAGAGAATGAGAGATTTTACCAGTTTTCTAATGTTTTCATCACAAGTGATGTGAGAGCTACAAGTCTAAAATGTTAGGCTGAATAGGATTGATTTCTTTGAAGAGGTATAACATTGGAAGTCTTCCAAATTACTGGTATCTGGCAAGTGTCCAGTGAGGCCAGAACAGGTGCTGAAAGACACTTGCAAGCTTAGTGGCACAGAACTTAAGGGTTCTACCGCATATACCATCTGGCCAGGAGATTTGTTTACTGTTTATTGCCTGAAGTGCTTACAGATAATTTCTTCATCAACAATGATGCTATTCTCAAAAAGTACAGATTGCTTCAGGCCATTTATTTCCTCTGGAAAATCATGCTTATCAAAGCGAGTGAAAAATGCTGCGTTTAAATGGTCTGTAGTAAGTTGTTATCACATACCCTGCAGACTGATCTTTGACCTATTTGGAGCAGCTCCCATATTTATTGCTGACATATTTTTGATGCCCTGCCAGGCAGCACGAAAATTGTTCCAGGCAAACTTGTATTCTATCTTACGTTTATACTCATGTCTAGCCTGTGAAACAGCAGCTTTAACTTCTTTATTTATTTGTTTGTTTTGTTCTTCTGCTCCTGTGTAAAACACTACTTTCTTTTTGTTTGACACCCATTTCAGATCCTATGTAACCTAAGGCTTGTTATTGGGGTAAATAGTTATCTCCTTTTTGGAATGTTACAACTAACACAAAATGAAATATAAGAAGATGCAACATCAGTGAGCTCATTCATATCAGAGCACACGTTATAAAACATATCCCAGTCAGTACAGTCAAAGCAGACTTGCAATGTAGCTATGCTATTGGCAGTCCAATTCATTGTGGTCCTGATTATGGGCTGTAGGCGCTGAAACACTGACTGGTACATGGGTACTAGTAGAACACAGCTGTGGTCCGATGATCCCAGGGGAGGCAAAGGCAATGATTTATACGTGCATGCTACAGTGCCATAGCACAAATCAAGGATATTATTTTGGCGTGTGGGGCAGGTCACGTACTGTTCATAGCTCTTCAATGTTTTACTAAAACAACAACTCTGTAAGTCACCAAAGGCTGACTGGAGTTTCGGGATCTTTAACGTACATTTCTGATCTTCTGCATGTGTATATACACAAAGGGGAATTAAGGCACTGGCAGGTCTGCATTTGAGATGGACCCTGGAAGATGGTAGAACTCCCCACCCTTATTTTACCAAACGCCATGGCCGAGATTCAAACCCCATGACTTCATGGACCCACGAGATTTTAAGTCAAATGGTTTTATCCACTCAACTGTAGTGTCACCAGGAAATGAATGTAAAAACTACAACATTAAGGATTGATTTTTTACCTTTGTTGTCTCGCAATACCCATATCATCACACACAACACTCATATGAAGAATACACCCAAAAAGACAAGGGTGTGTATGACAGTGATATTGAACATTCCACGGTACTAATTTGCCATAACGTCTACTTTGATACTGTACAATTATGTGATAGAGCTGGTGGTAAGGACAAAGGTAAGGCAGCAACCAGGCAAAAGAAGACTCAGGTGAAGACAGCAGCTAGTAGTTTGTTTCTTCATGTGGTCCTCAGGTACACCTATGCATGGTTCTCTTCTTCTGTGCCCTTATGCTTTGCTGGACCCTAGGCCTACCAGGCCCAAACCACTCTCAAATCTGGACCCTACCACTCTACCAAGTCTAACTAGCCACACTGACCACCCCTCTATATATACACTGCCAACTGCAAAGACAACAAACACCATGTGGGGACAGAGGACTTGGCCCCTTGAGACCTTAATGGGGGGGAATTTGTGTTTTCTCATGTGGCTTCAGCAGTGTTTATCTTGCTGCCCGCACAACAAAGCTACACATATCATAATATATCAAAATAAACTAGAAAACACAAGATTTAAATGCATTAATGCATTATGCACAACAACATGAACAGAACTGTTTAGAGGGAAGTTTCAGATATTCCTCTTGTGAATTAACCCAATGTAGCGGGTTCACCCCCCCCCCCCCCCCTCCAATACTTTATTTAGATCTGTGTTCATGTTCGTCCATGGTTCATCCTATTCAGCAGAGGAGGTGGCTGCTGTTGCAGAAACTGGGCAGAAATTTGATGATAGGGGAGGTGCCTTGCCCACACCACCACTCTCACTCTCTCAGCCAAGAGGGCATAGGGGCATTCAGTGTTGGAGATGTTCTCCAAAGGCCAACTAGCCCCCCACCCCCCAAGTTGAAGCACATAAAAACTGCAAGTCAAGCCTCCTAGTCAAAGAGTCATGGTTGATCACTAAAGAATAAACCGTAAAGTGGAATTCCATGAGGTGGAAAGCCACTGATTATACAGCCTCTCACTTTGCTGTTGTTCCCAGTCAGCCCTTTAATAAACTCGAGAACTGTGATAAAGGCCAGACAGACCCTCACTATGTCACAGGGCCGCCAAGTCACAGGGCCCCTAAGTCACATAAATCATAGCAAATTACCAGAGGGTGCAGTAAGTCACCGGGCCACTAAGTCACAGGGCCACCAAGTCACAGGGCCGCCAAGTCACATTTACACAGTGCTGCTAAGTCACAATGCTGCTAAGTCACAGGGCCACTAAGTCACAGGGCAACTTAGTCACAGGGCCCATAAGTCACAGTGTTTACACCCCATGTGACTTGGCGGCCCTGTGACTTAGGGGCCCTGTGACTTAGGAGTCCTGTAACTTGGCGGCCCTGTGACTTAGTGCCCGGTGACTTGGTGGCCCTGTGACTTAGTGGCCCTGTGACTTAGTGACCTACTTCCCTGAAGGCCGGTGTAATAAGCCAAAATCACCCTATGCAACAAACACTACCATAGTCATTTTGGCAACGCTGAAAGCACTATCGGTAGTGCTTATAGCACAGGCCTTCAGGCCAAAAACACTATTTCTGGCTAGCCAATGACACTATCCTCGAGCAAAAATTACTATTCAAGTATGCTAAAAACACTATCCCCATCAATGACCACCTAAATAAACTACTGTCATGAGGTCAAAATTGCTACTCTCACCTGGTTCCTTTATGGAATACTAGGCCTATATCAACCCACATAAAGCATTATGGTTATGATTATTGTGACTATTCCTATTGAATATTTTGCCATAACACAAGAAAATGTGAAGCTGAAAAAATTGCATATAGCATATTGGGTAAGTATTTCTACTCGTTTAACCCCTTCTCACCAGTTCTTGAGGCTAAAAAAAAAAAAATTGTACGTCATATGTAACGTCAAAATATGTAATGCATAGTTTTCAAGGTGAAGACGTGTTTCTATGTGCGTGTCTTTGATTTTACGTCTGTACACTTAAAGTGATATTAGAGAGTGTTTCTATGTGCAAGAATGCTTGTGTAGAGAAAAGTCAACAATGTTCCTAATGAATAGGTGAGTCTCTAAGAAAAAAACAACCCATAGTGTTGTAGGCCTAGCCTACATTGCTCAGTTATTGTTGCTGTGGCTTCTTAGTTTGTTGCTGTTGTTTTATTTCATGCTTCCTTTTGTCCAAGATGGATCTGATCTCTATCATTTCCATTCGCCTAAGGAAAGAAGATTTTTTGGTTGGACATTCATTGGGACATAAAAGCATGATCTCTTAGCACTTTGTGGGGAAAAGCACACAAGAATGGATTGAATCAGGTGACACGATTTTTGTTTTTGTTTTAATCGTGTAGACCCTATTGAAGTCATGGTTTAATGTTTCGAACCTTGGCAATATCAGAACTGATACCTAGTGGGCCAGACGGATCTGTTCCCCCCCCCCCCCCTCCCAACAAGAACTAAAACCCACCCTCTTTTATTTCATGTTAGAATGGCTTGAAACTTTATGGAGTATTCAAAGATAATTTTAGCAGGTCTACTTTCTGTGCCCATTTTGATATATTTTTGCAAAAGAATGACTGAAAAAGTGCATATTGCTTTTAGCCACTCCTATTCTTGATTCGTGGGTCTCACAGACCCAGATTTGTATTTCTGTACAGAAGAAAATATAAGATGCCCCCTTGTCGTGGGTCTCACAGGCACATACTTTGAAAAGAATGTGAACATCGTGTGGGCATAGCGTTATGATATTCGTTGGAACATTAGATCTAAATATCAAGCTCAATACATACACAAACTAACCGAGCCTGGGTAATCTCAGACCCAGCAAATGTACTTTTGAAATAAATATTGTTTTTTGTTAAACATTTTTATATGAGATAACTAACCAAGAGTCTGATCGTCACACGATATAGACCAAGAAACCAAGAAATACGTAAATGATCAACAAAAACGGTGGAGGTTTCTTTACAATCTTTTTGATTCCAAAATTGAAAGAGATCAAAAATCTACAGCAGGGATTTTTCATTTCTTTATTCTTATTTTGCTTCATTTTTG
The DNA here is from genome assembly GCA_030674155.1 of Stramonita haemastoma. Taxonomy (NCBI): domain Eukaryota; kingdom Metazoa; phylum Mollusca; class Gastropoda; order Neogastropoda; family Muricidae; genus Stramonita; species Stramonita haemastoma. Next base: position 10,056,759 of record CM060350.1, read on the forward strand.
TTATCTTAATCTATTGCGTTTTTATATTGTTCGTATTCTTCTAATTCTTTCTTACCTGAGTTGACTAAAGCTGAAGTGAGTTGAGTTGGTAGTGCTCATACCTTCATACATTATGTGTCTATACACATGCAGAATTGGGACAGGATAACCCAGTGGTCAGAGCACTCGCTTTCCTTAAGCTAAGGTGAAGCATCATTTAGCGTGGTTACCAAGTGGATGGGTAACCATTTGTGCACCTTTGCTTTGCACAGTCCCCTAGTTCACCCAACTAGTAATGGGTACCTGCCCTCTTTGAGGAAAGGGCAGGTAAAGATGCGAGGGAGAGGAGATAGGCGCGCCCTCAATACCCTTGCCCCTGGAGAAACTGAGGTCTCTGACACAACTGCATAGGTTATTGAAACATCTTTACTTTTACTGCACACGCAGAAGGCAAACATTGTATGGGCTCACCACACATAACAGCTGTTAGCCTGACTTCTTTCGTTCATGTCGGGTGTGTACCAAAACCTAGGTCTGCAGTATGACCACACTGGCCCAGGTGAGAAAAAAAAACAACTACATCGGTTACTGATGTAAGCTAAGTGCTACTTTAGAAAGTTGTTATGGAAAATGTAATGTGAAGAGTGTCTTCAGAGGTGACAAGCTTAGAGCATGATAACCCGTTCTGTCCTTTCAAGGAGGAACAAAAATGATTTGGGGTGTGAGTGTGGCTGTCTTCTAGCTTTCTCTTCTCTCCATCGCTTTACACCGTCAGATGTGTCTGGGAAAAAATAGTGGATTGTCCTTTCCAGCTTCTCTCTGGTCCTTTCCAGCTCCTCTCGTGGTCCTTTCCAGCTCCTCCCTGGTCCTTTCCAGCTCCTCTCGTGGTCCTTTCCAGCTCCTCCCTGGTCTTTCCAGCTCCTCTCTGGTCCCTTTCCAGCTCCTCTCTGGTCCTTTCCAGCTCCTCTCTGGTCTTTCCAGCTCCTCTCTGGTCCTTTCCAGCTCCTCTCTGGTCCTTCAGTCCTCTCGTCTTCCAGCTCCTCTCATGGTCCTTTCCAGCTCCTCTCATGGTCCTTTCCAGCTCCTCTCTGGTCCTTTCCAGCTCCTCTCTGGTCCTTTCCAGCTCCTTCTCCGCGGTAAAGCTCTGCCCCCTGGGCTCGATGGTAACAGGAGATAAGGGTGGGGTAACCCTGACAGAAACCTAGAGGGCTGAAGTCAGTGGTATTGGGCCTTCGGCACCCTCTAACAAATCACATACCATGCAACAACAACAAAAAAGCACAACAAACCGCATGAAGTATGGCTATGTGAATTGGGACAAAGTACTTGGACAATAATCATACATGCAAGCTTTACATTCAGTGGAAACTGACATCTTACAGTGACTCCCAGGTGGGATAAGAGAGGCAGTGGCTATTCGAGGTGACTCTCAAGCTCTGGAACGCCCAACAACAACAACAACAAACTAAGCGCACAGGAAAGATCCAGTACGTCTCTCCTTAGGCGTAGGGGTTACCCATCATGCACACAAAGTTCCATCAGCATATTGGTTTTGACCAGTGAGCTATCCACATCCCTGAGGAAGCAATTACTGACATTCTAAACTACTACTTTGCAGACAAGCTGTACTGCTGAACTATAAGAACGGTTGTGATGTGGAAAAATGTATAACTTGTCTACCAAATGTGTTTGTTCACACTCTATAATATTTCGTTGCAGTTGTCACAAGCTTCCTATTGAGGTTGAACGTTTCCATAATATACCAGAGGAAGAAAGACTATGTTCAAAATGCAGTGTGTATGTTTTAGGGGATGAGTTTTATGTTTTCATGGAATGTCCCTGCTTTATACATTTACGACAAGATTTTATTCCTCAGCATTTTCTTCAACCCATGTCCAGTTATGATTTTTGTAGGCTGATAAAATGTAGATCTTGAAAAGCTCCCCTGTCTCTTTCAAAATTCACAAGATTTGCATGTATTTCATGACACATCAGTTGCTGTCTTTTACAAGTGTAGATTGTGTCTTTTATAGAAATCAATATACTTAAAAAAAAATAAATAAAATAAAACCCCAAACAACAACAACAAATGTCTTGAGTCTTTAATATTGTTAATCATTTTGCCCATGAACTCTTGCTTTTCAGTTCCTGTTAGTATTTGATGATATTTCGGGGTGTGCTGCTGTAAGGTTTATTCTCCTACTGAAATCATTTTGTCATCCTCCATGCCCCCCCCCCCCCCCCAAAAAAAAAAAAAAAAAAAAAAGAAAAGAAAAAAAAAGGGGGGGGGGGGGTGACAGGAATTCAATTTAAAATTGGAACTGTCTTGCACGCTGGGTTCTACTTGTCCTGTTCAGCTTTCAATCATTGGCCGAGGGATAGACGACCATGATCAACTCGACCTCGTTGGAAGATGTCAACCTGCATCTGACCTACTATTTCATCCCAACCTTCGTGCTGATGGGCCTGCAGTTTGTCGTGGGCAGCTCTTGCAACAGCCTCTTGCTCTACAACTACTTCTACAGCTTCAAGCGAACTTCCCACTGGTATTTCATCGTCACTCTGGCCTTGTATGACCTCCTGATATGCACGGTGGTCACGCCCTTTGGGTTTCATAATCTGTCCATCTACTACCTTCCCAAAAATGCCAGGGTGTGCCAGCTGTATCGGCTGGTGGAGAATGTGGCTGTTTTTGGGTCCATGTGTATTCTGATCTGTATTGCGGCACACACCTACGTGAAGATCTGCCATCCTTTTTATCGCATCAAGATCAGATTCATCAAGGTTGGTCCAGGTTTGGAAAGGAAGAACTAGCTTTGAAAACAGAAATGTGTTGATGGGTTCTCTCTCTCTCTCTCTCTCTCTCTCTCTCTCTCTCTCTCTCTCTCTCTCTCTCTCTCTCTCTCTCTCTCTCTCTCATCTCTCCTCTCTCTCTCCTCTCTCTCTCTCTCTCTTTTAAAAATATATTTCAAGGGTAATGGAATAAGCATTCGTGTGCTTTTTTTCTTTACATCCAGTTCCCGTGTGTTTGCAGTTTTGTCAATTTTGTCATTCGTTCCCACCGGCACACTATGACCTACTCTTCCGAAAAGTGTAACGTGCTTTAACGTGTGCGCAAGATGTTCTGCGTGCGTTCGCGCACCGGACCTCGCTTTATAGTCTCATCCGAAGGACTTTTGAGGGGAGTGGAGTTGGCACTGATGTTAACTCCAGAGAAAAAATCCTCTAGAGCGAGATTCATTATCCTCGAAGTAATCTCTCTCTCTCCTCTCTCTCTCTCTCTCTCTCTCTCTCTCTCTCTCCTCTCTCTCTCCTCTCTCTCCTCTCTCTCTCTCTCTCTCTCTCTCTCTCTCTCTCCCCTCTCTCTCTCTCTCTCTCTCTCCTCTCTCTCTCCTCTCTCTCTCTCTCCTCTCTCTCTCTAATTTACATTGTCTTATCCAAAGGGATTAATTTTGGGGTCGAGGGTGTAAAGTCCATAATATCATTTACCTCAGGAGGAAAATCCCCTCAAACAGGGATTCTGGTGGTGGCTCCGACCCTTCCTCTGGTCATAACCTTTTTTTTTTTCTTTAAAAAAAAAAAATCTTTTATTCTTTTATATCGAGGATAATGAACTAAGCACTCGTGTGCTTAAAAATTTTTTTTTTACATCCAGTCCCTGTGTGTATGCAGTTTTGTAAACCTTGTCATCTGTTCCCACCGGCACAAAATAACCTACTCTTACGAAAAGCGTAGTTTCATCTGTTCCCACTGGCACACAATGGCCTACTCTTACAAAAGCGTGACAGGATTTAACGTGTGTGCAAGATGTTCTGATGAGTGTTGTAACACTCGGCTACGTTTCCCCAGACCGTTGTTGAAAAACTCAGCAAGCACGCTCAAAGTGATCAAACCATGATCTTTACACATTTTTTGCCCCATGTAGGTCTCTTTTGAAATGGGTTCTGTTGTTGTTATTGTTGTTGTTGTTGTTGTTGTAAAGTAAGTATACTTATGAATGCTAAAAACGAAAACGAAAACCGTTTTAACACACTCACATGCTTACCTTAGCAAGATATGTAAGCATTCACGAGCTCACGCCACAAAAATATATTTTAAAAAACAATTTTAAACGATTATTTATTTCGCACTCTAGAAAGTGCTTTTCCTCAGTCTCCCAAATCAGATTTTAAATCAAAACTTGCCACATTTACTTAAAAACAAAAACAAAAAAAAAAAAAAGCCCACTTTCATGGGTACTAGCGTCATTCTTGAGAAAATTCAATTGTAAACCATTGCGTTCTTACGAGATACAGAAGATATAGCGTTCTATAAAGTCCATGTATTATTCATCATCAATTCTTAATTGCATACAAGCTGTTTACAATTAAACTAGGGAAAGAAATGATTCTTATTCTTTTCTTTTCTTTTATAACGAGGATGATGAATAAGCACTTTGTGTTTTTTTAAATACATTTTTTACATCATACATACTGTCCCCGTGTGTATGCAGTTTTGTAAATGTCATCTGTTCCCACCGGCACACAATGGCCTACTCTTACGAAAGGGGAACAGGATTTAAGGTGTCGCAAGATGTTCTGCGTGGGTTGGCACACAGGGCCTCGGTTTAAAGTCAGCACTGAGAGAGAGAGAGAGAGAGAGAGAGAGAGAGAGAGAGAGAGAGAGAGAGAGAGAGAGAGAGAGAGAGAGAGAGAGAGAGACAATACATACATACATACATACATACATACATAACATACATACATACATACATACATACATACATACATACTACATACATACATACTTACATACTCATTTATACCGATTTATGTCACGGCAGATTTCTCTGCCTAAAATTCTTGCGGCTGCTCTTTCCAGGGAGCAAGCGCTGGTCGTTACAAGAGAAGCACAACCTTTTTTTTTTTTTTTTTTTTTTTCTTTTCCTGTCAACAACTGTAAATATTTGCTTCCCTATCAGAGTAGCTTTTTTTCGACAGAATTTTTGCCAGGGACAACTCTCTAGGTGCTGTGTTGTTGAGGTTTTTCTTTATGTGCGCTAAAATGTGTAACCCACGGGTCCTGGTTTATGGTCTCATCTGAAAGACTAGCACCCAGACTTCATTGTCTTAGGGATGGGGGAAGGTGGGAAGGGGAGGGGGGGGGGGGCAAAGTTTCTGCCCCAAACAGGGATCCAGCCACCAGGGCACTTCCAACCGACTTTTCGACTTTTCGCCATCTAGGCAGGGGCGTACCTCTAGACCACTGATGCATATTTCCAGATGGTGTGCTGGTCGACCTTCATAGGAGCGATGTTCATTAACCTTCCTTTTTCCTTCACCGTGTTCGGAGTTAGCGCGAAAACCACGGCTGTCCCTGGTATCATAGGCCTCACCTGTGATGTTAACGAGGACTTCATAGGTAAGGAATGGGTGACTGAAGTCAACTATCAGCAGCCATGTATGGGATTGTGCCCTTGAAAAGTGATGTTTGTTCTTTCTTGTGTGCACCTGTCTGTCTGTCTGTCTGTCTGTCTGTCTGTGTAGTCTGTCGGTCTGTCTGTAAGTCAGTCAGTCAGTCAGTCAGTACGTAAGTAAGTGAGTGAGTGAGTGTGTGTGTGTGTGTGTGTGTGTGTGTGTGTGTGTGTGTGTGTGTGTGTGTGTGTGTGTGTGTTGTGTATGTATGTGTCTGTCTCTCTGTCTCTGTCTCTCTCCATCTCTCTCT
>CM060350.1:10067440-10102440 GCA_030674155.1 Stramonita haemastoma
CACACACACACACACACCACACACAGAGTCATAAGGACTCTTTTGACTCCAGCGGACTCCTACCGGGAGTGAGTGTGCTGTGGGCTTAGTGGGAAGACTGGGACCACGCACTCGAGCTTCATCCACTTTACGAATGCGACTTTGAGAGTGTTGCTCAAATTACCTGACTAACACTGCAGGTGTCTTTATCTCTCGGGGCCCGGTTGATGCCGGGATATAATTTATGAAAGCGTAGAGTCCAACCCTGACGAGTAGTCTCAAAGCAGATGTAGTCCCACAGTAGCATCATTAAGACTCATTACCATTGTTCATCATGCAATAAAAAAAAAAAAAATTAATGGCCTCTGTTTCGGTGGTCGCAGCTGCTCTCGTCTCATGGTGACCTCAGATTCGGTTTCCCCATACATTTCTGTGCCTGTGGTGAGTTTGTGTCAAAGCCTTTGGGGTTGGAGGTTTGTGGGGAGGCGGTCGGTCGTTGGAGGGGCGTAGTTGTGGTCGCCACCTAGGATGGGCGTCTCACTCAGTTTGGCTCCGCGACTGAGCTAATACTGTCGTTAGTAGGGGGCTTAGTAGGTAGTGTTCTGGTATGTTAGCTCAGAACGGGCACCACTGAACACCACCAGAGTGACCCAGTAGCAGTGCAGGGCCCCTCTGGCTGGTGGCCCCACGGCGGCCTGGTATTGACCTGTGGACTTCTGACCCTGAGGATGAAACATAACAAATCTGGGTATGGCTGTGGCGGGGGTGATTGAGATGAGCGGCTTGGGAACAGCAGGACGGGGACATCATAGAAGATGACTTGACTTATGCCTGTGAATTCCCTTGGGAACAAAGGGCCGCAACAACACTCCTCCAACGGACTCGGTTCTGGGAGATCCTCTTCAGCTCGGCCCACGTCATTCCGGTCATTCCGGCTGCCTTCGTCTCTGCTTCAATGCTTCTGCGCCAGGTCTGTTTTGGTCGACCTACTTTCCGCTTTCCTTGGGTTCAGCCAAGGGCCTGCCTGGTGACATTTGAAGCAGGCTTGCGGAGCGTAAGGCCGATCCATCCCTATTTCCTTTTCTTGATCTCTGTCTCGATTGGAGCGTGTCTGGTCCTGTCCCACAATTCTTCGTTTCAGACGACTTCTGGCCACCTGATCCCAAGGATGTTCCTAACACATCTGTTGGTGAATGTCTGGAATTTGTGGGTGTTGGTCTTTGTTACCCGCCAGGTTTCTGAGCCGTACAATAGGACCAACTTGACGTTGGTGTTGAATATCGGATCTTGTTGTGGAGTGAGAGAGGCTGTTGATCTCCAGATTGGCCGAAGGGTGCTGAAGGCATGATGGCTTTATTTATTCGGCACTTGATGTCTTCGTCCGTCCCCCCATCTTTACTGACGACACTGCCCAGGTAGGAAAATTTGTCAACTTCCTTGATGTTTTTTTGGTGTAGTTGCACTGGGTCTTGTTTCTTGTTGTTCATCCTCATGACCTCGTCTTCCTGATGTTGATTTGGAGGCCTATTCTTTTCGGCTTCTTCCGCAACATGACATAGCTTCTCTTGTGCATCTTGGTGCCTGTGGGAGAGAAGGCTAATTTCGTCTGCGAAGTCCAGGTCTTCCAGCTGTCTTGTGAAGGTCCACTGTATTCCAGTTCTCCTGCCTGCTGTGGCCTGTCGCATTATCCAGTCAACCACCAACAGGAAGATGGTTGGCAAAAACAGACATCCCTGACGACGCTGGTTCATACGGAGAAGGGTTCTGTCAATTTCCCATCATGGATGACATGATAGGTTGCATCTTCATAGAGCTGTTGGATGATGGTGACAAACATTGGTGGGAAACCATAGTGGTGCATCAGTCTCCAGATGACATCTCTGTTGACGCTGTTAAATGCCTTCTGGAAGTCGACAAAGACTGAATACAAAGGGGTCTGCCACTCCAGGGACTGCTCGATGATGATGCACATTGTGGCGATCTGATCTGTGCATGATCTGTCTTGTCGGAAGCCTGCCTGTTCATCCCTGAGTGTCTTGTCTAGTGCCTTCATCAGTCTTTCTAAGATTATTCTTGTCAGTACTTTCCCTGAGATAGACATCAGCATAATTCCTCTCCAGTTGTTACAAGATGACAGGTCCCCTTTCTTTGGCAGTTTCATGAGGTATCCTTTCTTCCAGTCTTCTGGCACACTCTCTTGTTCCCAGATCTTGTGTAGGAGTGGATGCATCATGTCAGTTGAAGTCTGGATGTCTGCCTTCAGTGCTTCAGGTGGTATACCGTCGGGACATGCTGCTTTACCTGACTTGAGAGACTTTATGGCTTTGGTGAGCTCATTTTTGGTGGGGGAGGGGGGGCGATATTGATGCCAAGGATTTCAGTGGGTGGTGGGTTATCTGGCAGGACAGATGGCGCCGGTCTGTTGTGTGTTTCCTGAAAGTGCTCTGCCCATCTTGCTCTCTGGTCCTCTTCACCTGGAATGGTATTGCCGTTCTTGTCTTTGATGGTGATGGGGCAACTTAGTTTACTGGGGGGGGGGGGGGGGGGGGGGTTCCAGAGAGGGTCCTCGTGATCTCATACAGTCTCTTCATGTTTCTTTGGCCTGCTGAAGTCTCTGCTTCATGAGTCAGCTCCCCGATGAAGTTTCTCTTGTGCTTTCTTGCACTTCTTTTTACTGCATGGTTTTTGTCCCAGTAGCGTGCTTGCAATGTCTACATCTCTTCTTGATCTTGCGTTTTATTGATCTGGTCTTTCAGCTGTTTTCTCTGGGTGATCAGTGCCCATGTTTCTGTTGTCAGCCATTCCTTGTGTATTCTTGTATTCTTTCCCAGGACTGTTTGGCATGTTGTCTTCCAGGTCTCATGCAGACTGTGCCACCGCTCTTTGATCGTCTCCTCTAGCATCTGGGAAAGCATGCTGAATTTGTTTCTTAATTTCAGCTTGAATTCCTCTGTTTTTGTTTTGTCTTTAAGGCTTTGCACGTTGTATTTGTGCAATGGTCTTTCTGCCCTGTCGGTGAAGGCTTTGAGCTTGGTCTTGAGGACGGCTATTACAAGATGGTGGTCTGATGCTGCATCTGCTCTGCGCTTCACCCCGACATTGTGCAGGTTCCTTCTCCACTATCGCCCGATGGTGATGTGGTTGATCTGGTTTTCAGTTCTGCCATCTGGGGAAGTCCATGTGGTCTTGTGGACTTTCTTGTGGGGAAAGATGGTGCCTCCAATGACCAGGTCATTGAAGGTTCAGAACTCTGCTAAGATTAAGATTAATGGCACTAAATTGCCTTTCAACTTCGTTTGCTATTTACAAAGTAGCCTTTTGTGTTGACTAATCCTCAATTTCATTTGCATTGAAGCATTCCGGCTCTAAAATGAAAATTGACTTTATTCTTTATTTCAAATTTCTTGTGCATTGTCTTGCATCCAAAAGCACTAGGGTGAATTTTGGATGGGTTCCATTGCATTGTAGTTTTAATAATATGAGTGGACAAATTCCTCAACAAAAACAGTGTGCCTCAGAATCTACTAGTGGCGTGACTATCAACAGTACATGCTGAAGTTAATCATCAGATGAAATCATTTCAATTTTTGCAAACTCTGTGTGCATACATTTTTCCATTATTCATTTTAATTATCTGTGTTTCCCATGATATCAACGTTATGATTTATAAACTTACCCTGAACCCTCAAAAAACTAAATAATCCAAAAATTCCATCTGCACTTGTTGTGCAATTACTTCAGTCCATTATATATCATTGTTTGAATATTCTGTTGGCTGGTATTGATATTTTAAAAAAAGAAAAGAAAAAAAGAGGAATAGTCTAATGTGAGGTATATCTATGGAAATGTTCAAAGTGTTCAGTATGATTTCCAATGGCCTGTCCTAATAGTAGTTGTGGAACTTATTTGCCAGTCAACATTAAGAAAGTTATTGTAAATTCAGTCTTTTAGACTTATGAGCACCCATTTCATTCTTCACCCTTCATCCCCTCCCTCTCATCTACCCCTCTTTCTTGACATTCATAATGCAAGAATATACCTGTCCAAATAACTGTGTAGCCAATAGGAATAAAAGTTATAAAAACACACACACACACACACACACACACACACACACACACACACACACACACACACACACACACACACACACACACACAGGGAGAGGAAGAGACAGGGGGGATCAAAATGAAAACACAGACTCCCAGTGAATTAAACAATTGGGTCATCATGGATAATAGAAACATCTACAACTCGTATTCCTCTCGTAACACATTTTCTGTAAGGGAATTCTCTCTTTAGTAACCACTTCACAACTGAAATGTCAATGAATGTGCTTCCCATGCATTCTCCTAAGCCTTGTTTTAACTTAGTTTTCATTTTGGTAGTTTTTAACACCGACACGTGTGTGCACTATAGATTCTCTTTTCACTGATAATTTGGCTTCATTTGTTTCGTGCAGCTCACCCATAGAGAGTACATCCGAACATGAAACTTCCCTTGACCCTGTCAGAAACCCTCCCATCAGTTTAGATTTTGCTGGCACTGCTAAACCTCAAACATTCGCCCCAGTAGAAAACTCCTGTATGATTACTTTGACAACCTCAGCCAGCCTAGAAAGCAAACCTTCTAGGAAGACATCAAAAGAACTGACAACACCGCTGCCTACGGATGGAGAACTGTACTCAAGAACAGGAATTCTGGGAATGCAGGTAAGATAGAAACGTGTGCAAAAATCAACCAGGACACTATGGGAGCAAGCAGCATCAGTCCAAACAAAAGCTTTACCAGTTACCCACCTTCAGGATCACATGGTATCAATGAATTGACCTCACTTGCATCATCTCCAGGGGAAAAAAGTCCCAGCCATCCAGATAACAATAGGGTGGGGAAACCCCCTGAAGCTCCAGAACTCCATGAGAGCTCTGATGTAGACAAAGAATTAAACCAAGACAGAACGGACCCTACTAAAATTCAGAGAGTCCTTTTCCAAAACCCTGACGCTGTGATGCCTCAAATTTCACTTTCACCTTCTTGTTCATCACCCAAAATAAAGTTTCAGTCAGTTTTACAGTCTTTTTCATTGGACAAAACTCACAAAAAGCTACATGCAGATACTTTGTCATCTAGTAATTCAAACTTACTATCCAAGGCACCTGCTAAAACCTTGCTTAAAACTTTGATTCGAACCATAGTTATCCCTAAAATTATGCAGAAAGGAAGGTTTGTCCATCCCAAATCCCATGAAAGTGATGTTGGGTGTGAAAAAGTTGTGCAAAGTGCAGACCCTTCACAAGATCCAATAGATGAAGGCTTAAACCATCAAAAAAGCAGTGGGAAAAGAAATGTGATCTGCTCAGAGAATGCTACAAATGTTTCACCAGTCCAGGAAAGCTGTACTTTAAAATTAGATTCTACCAAGGATAGAAGGAACCCTTCCAACAATCAGACAGCCTATACCCATGATCCTAACAACAGTGTCCATTCAAAATCAGGTGCATCTACTGATTCATCTTGGAAAGTGGGAATTCCATCCTGGATTCATAGAGTGGGCAGTGATACACAAGTCATCAGTCAGGGGTCTGGTCTGTACTCAACCATGAGTGCCAACAATTTTCTATCTACCTCAAAGTCTTCAGGTTTCATGGTGGATTCTAAACAAAGGAAATCCCTCGTGTGTGCAGAAAGTTGTGTTGATTTTCTTATGATATCAGACAGCGCAATTCCTTCTGGCAACCTCTCAGATCCTGTCGATGGCGTTACCAATGTACGACAGCCTTATGCAGGCACTGATATGCAGTGTAAAGAGAAGATTGTGGTTGACCCGAAGAGGGCAAAGAATAAGACTAGGTATGAACCCAGTGTGAATGTCGCTAGCAACATGAATAAGTCAGTGTCTATAACAGCACTTGCTAGCAAAATAACCAGCACAGCATCCAGTACAAAAGATGGTAACAAATTGACTAAAAAAGACAAAAAAGCGCCTAAGACAATGCTAAGAACAAAAAGTGCTCACAACAAACCATCTAAAACAGCGTCCAGAACTAAAAATGCTTACAAATTAACCAAGACAGACTTTTCCATTGACCAAACAATGAAAACAACAACTGATGCAAAGAATGTTGACAAACTTACAAAGAACCTTTCTGATACGAAGGGTTTTGACAAAGTGATGAACAAAGTCACCAGTGTTCAGACTACCTACGATAGCACTGGGAGTATAACCCATACAAAAGCAGCCATTAGTGACACAGTAGATGTTGTCAGAGCTAAAACAATTGGCAATGAGACTCAGAATGTAGCCAGCAACTGTAATTTTGACAATGAGAGTAAATACATAGCCAGTCTTAAGACTGTTGACATTAACACTGTAACTGGAACTACAGATTATGATGCTACCTGTATGGCCTCTACAAAAACTATTGACCAGAAGAGGATAGTCGGTGCTAAGACTTTTGATTCTGACATTAAGAGTGTTGTCAGTAGGAAGCCTATGGACAGTGACACTAAGAACGTGGCCAGTAGGACTACTAAGACTATTGACAACATCACATTTCTAGCCCCCACTCAGGCCATTGACAAGGATTTTGATCATGTAGTCAACACCGATCCCATTGGCAGTAATCTTGGAACTGTCTTCAGTGACAAATCTGTTGACAAGTTCCAACCCAGTTGCCCTAAAACGAAACAAAATCGTTGGAATATGAAGTTTTTTACCATTACCAACCCATTCAGTTTCAATGAAAGTCTTGTATCTACTCCAGGTGGACATTATGGATGCTGGAAAATGATTAAGAAGAAGTTTCTGCTTATGGACAACGCATCGCTATCTGTGTTTGCCATTTCCGTCACTTTCGTTCTCTGTTACGTTCCCTTAGTGGCATTACTACAAACCAGTGCATTGCATTCCACGGATTTTTTTTCCCTTGGAATACTTCATTTTGTAATTAAATTCTCATATGTTCAAAATGCCATTCATCCCCTGATTTATCTGGTTGCAAACAGAAAACTTCGGGAAATAGTGATGATGCAGTTTTCAGACGTTGTAGATTCTTTACCTTCGTGGTCTTGCAGAAGACAAGCACAGTTGTGAACAGATATCATGTTGGCTTGATAGAACAAGGAGGCTGTAGGGCTCCACAGAAAATGTAATGCCACTGCTTTTCCAAATAAAAAACTCTCTAGTTTTACGTAGGCTGATGCCTGTCTGTTAGTGCCTGTCCATTATATATTTATATATAATTATTTGTTGACACTTATCTGTTCATGTTGTCTGTCAGTGATCATTTGATTGTTGAAGCATCTGTATTGATACTGTTCTGTTGATGCCTGTCTCTTAATGCTCACTGTTGGACTCAGATCTCTTGATGCCTGTCTGTTGAAACTCATCTGTTTATACCTGTCTGTCGAAACTCATCTGTTAATGCCGGTGTGTTGATGCTCATCTGTTAATGCCTCTGTGTTGATGCTCATCTGTTAATGTCTGTGTGTTGATGTTGTCTGCTGATTCTGTCTGTTGATGCATTTTGTTTGTTGATGCCTGTGTGCTGATGCTGCATGCTGTCTGTTGATGCCTGTCTGTGGATGCTTATCTGTTAATGCCTGTGTGTTGATGCTGTCTGCTGATTCTGTCTGTTGATGCATTCTGTTTGTTGATGCCTGTGTGCTGATGCTGCATGCTGTCTGTTGATGCCTGTCTGTGGATGCTTATCTGTTAATGCCTGTCTGTTGATGCTGTCTGCTGTTTTTGTCTGTTGATGCTTTGTTTGTTGATGCCTGTGTGTTGATGCTGTTTCTGGATGATGTCTGTTGATGCCTGTGTGCTGATGCTGTGTGGATGCTGCATGCTGTCTGTTGAAGCATGTGTGCTGATGCTATCTGGTGATGCTGCATGATGTCTGTTGATGCCCTGTGTGTTGATGCTGTCTGTTGATGCTGCATGATGTCTGTTGATGCCTGTCTCTTGCTGCTTGTCTGTTGTTGCCTGTCTGTTGATTATGCCTAACTGTGGATGCACCTCTTCCAATAGTTAGCTGTCCTGTGGCGCCTGTATCTTTGTTGCCTCTCTATTGCATGGTATACCTGATAGTATACCAACACATGAATGAAACAGTGATTGTAGACTGTTTCACTGCTCTGGTCCCTTGAAGATTGCAACTTTCCTATCATTTGCAACACCTCTACAATGTGTCCTGCTCTCCAAAAATAAAAAGTAGCTCTCTTAACGATTACCATCTTATTGCTTTGACTTCAATAGTCATGGAATGCTTTGATAAAGTCATCCTTCAATCTCTTCAAACATGTGCTTTCCAACATTTTGGCTCTCTTCAGTTTGCATACAAACCACAAAGACGCTTAGATAATGCTGTTCTAACTTTGCTTCATAACGATTTTTTGTCATTTGTATTGCACAAACTCTTTCGTTCGTATTCTTTTCATTGATTTTTTCACAGCTTTCAATACAATACAACCTCATCTCTTGGCAACAAAACTGCTTGATTTAATGTAAACCCTATACTCATTCTTTAGAACATCGAATTTTTATTCAACAGAAGTCACACTGTCTGTTTCCAGTCAGCGGTATCTTCAAGTGTTCTACCTCTACTAGTGCACCACAAGGTACAATGCTGTCTCCTATTTTCTTTACACTAAACACAGATAATTGTGGGGGGCATCTTACAAAAACCCCTTTTACTCAATTTTCTGATACATATGCAATGAAAGATCTATCAAACTGCCACTCTGATTATTTCAATGCAGAAGTGAGATTCCTTTGATGGTGCAAAGACAATTATCTTTAAATTAATGTAAAGACAAAGGAAACATTAACTAAAATGTCAAAAAATCCCTTCCCTATCCGTAGCCCTGTCATTGACAATGAAGCTGTTGAAAAACTGAATTAAAACAAATATATAAGCGTTTTCAGAGATAGTAGTAACCCAACTTTCGATGAATATTCCGGACACACCCATTTTTTAAAAAGTCAATCACATATTTTGCTTGATTCAAATAGTTTACAAACTTATTGTCATTGTAACAGTATTCAAACCATGTTCACAGTTTCAATCTTATACTTGTATAGGAGGGAGGGAGTCTGAATGTGTAAATCACCGAAGAGAGTGATGAATGATGTTGAATCAAGGATAAGAGTGCAAAATAATGTTATGAAAGTGGTATAAAACTGTAGGACTGCAGCAAAGAAGCCTACAGGAGCTGTACCAAATACAATAGGAATGTATAGTGATAGCTCTGTTTTCACAACATTATTCACTCTGAACATCAGGACATCAATGCTCTCAATCTCTCTCTATTTGTCCCATTGTCTGTCAACTATGGGGGCACCCTCAAAGGCTTGACAACCAGTTCCCTCCATTCCTCTCTCTGTTCTGCTTTTCTCAGGGTTTAGTTGAGTTCTAGGCTTGTCCATTGGCTGATGTTGTCCTCACATCTCTTCCTTTGTCTACCTCTTTTTCTTCCTCCTTGGACAGTGCATTGCAGTATAGTCTTTGCAAGTCCAATACAGGTCTTGAAAATATAAACCAAGAGCCCCCCCCCCCCCTCTCCTTCCCACTCCATTCCCTTTTTTTCCATACCAGTCAAATTGAAAACTTTTCGGAAAGTTTGTTGTTTGTTTCTTTACAAGGAAATGTGTGGGGGCACAGGTGTTTATGTGTGCCTGAATATTTCTACAAGGCTGTGTTTGTATGCAGGTGAGTATGTGTGTGTGTGTATATATATATATATATATATATATATATATATATATATATATATATATATATATATATATATATATATATATATAGTGCGTGTGTGTGCACTAGAAGGAAGATAAGGAATGGAGGAGGCTACACTTGGGTTGTAGCCTATTTCTATACTTGCATTGTATTGTATCATCACTGATAGCAATACCTGATTTGATATACAGAGGTTGTTTTGTTGTTTTTAATTCAGAGAATGTGATCAGACTGGCATCCTCTTACTAATTGAGAGGCGCCTGTGTGCATGCGTGAGTGTGTGTGTGCATGCGTGAGTGTGTGTGTATGCATATATAATTATATATATATGTGTGTGTGTGTGTGTGTGTGCGCACATGTGTGTGTGTGTGTGTGTGTGTGTGTGTGTGTGTGTGTGTGTGTTTGTGGGTGTGTGTGCAAGCACGGGCATGTTTGGGCTTTCTAGTATAGGGAAAATGAACATAATTTGGGGGAGGGGGGAGGAGGTGTGAATGCAGGCCATGTGGCCATGACTGTATTAGTTAATGGTGTGAACTTTTGCAGTAAACCAGTGATACAATAACAAGACTACTGTGTTTTGCATTGTCAGCAAAATTGATAACTCTCAAAGCGCATTATGTAGAAATGATTAGGGGAGACCAGTGTAGGTTGGGACACTTTTTGCCATTTTCGCTCTCATTTGAATATGAGTACACAAATGATACACAAAATGATTTAAAACAAATCTTTATATATTCAGAAATAACAGAAAATCAAAAATAATTCAAATCAGTGAGTGTTTATTTGTAATAAATGGTTAAAGAGACAATCCAAAGTTTCCCAACCTGCTCGGACACAGTAATATTCTCATCAAAAATAATAAATAAATTATGAATTTTTAATATAAAACAATGAAAACACCTGTCACCACCTCTGCAAACTTAATGTTTACAAAAGAATGAATGTTACAGCTGTGTGGCACAAAATACTGAAGACATTCTTAACATTGATCTTCTGTCATCCATCCATTTTGGTTGGGAAGACCTTTCGCTCCCAATGGGGCATTGTGCAGCATGTGGAATTTTGATTTTCTTCATGGATAGATTAGGACAAGTGACAGTGCATTGTATTGCGTTGATGAAGCCAGACATGGTGACAGTCTGGCCAGATTCATGTGAAAGGACTTGTGCAGCTTGCTTTGTGCCTACTTCTGCAACAAACTTTTTGTGGCTTCTGTGACGTGGTCAGCCCTGTTTCATCAAGGTTGTAAATTAGCTCAGGTGGAAATGAGTAGCTGAATGCAGGCCTTGCAAATTGACAAAGAAAACTCAACATTTGTCCTGTTGAAAGTTGTTGCCCTACATGTCTGGTAGCTTCAGGTGTAGGCCTCCTTATACACACTTGATGTTTAAGAAAGCCAGTCCTCACCTGCCATTCCATTGACAGCCCAGCTAGGTGTCCACCTGATTTTGTTTCTTTCTGCAAGTTGATGTTATAGACTCATTACAGTCTTGAAATCCAGGGGGAAACCGATCCATGAAGCTTTCAGTACATATTCTGTCAGTTCCATTTTCTCTGCTTCACTGAACACTTGTGTAGTCTTGCAGGTGTCTGTAAAACACTAGAATTCTTTGCCCTCATTTGATTTTTCAACTTCATGTCTCAGAGTCTCTTTTTGGAATATGAAAAGGTTAAGAAGCATTACGCAATGACCACACTTTTCAGAACAGCATCTACAGCATCTGGCAGACACTTGTGGAGACCTGACCTTGTGTTGTCGTCTTCTTGTAAGTCCTCACCATCTGTTCATGAAAAAAGAGAGAACAGAGCGTAAGAACACATCAAAAATAAGAAAAAAAAGAGTGAAAAGTATCAATTATCCACTAAGGGGCAGCTTCGGATGACCCCGGGCAGGTTGGGACAGTGGCCCAACCTACCCCGGCCCAACCTGCCCCATACTGTATGATTCCAAACTTTTAACTTTTTTTCACATACCAATCAAATTCAGCTGCAGAATCCAGCATAAACATTCTGCCAAGTGATCTAAGAATAGATTGCATCAAATAAAACATTGAACAGAAAATTCCTTGAGCAGTTATTCAGTCAGGAAAATGGCATAAAAAGTTACTCACCGTGAAGAACCAGGGAGGTTTTGCCAGATGACTTGAAAGCACCCAGTACCACTGGCTTACAAAGTGGTGTCAGCAGTACTTCCAGTCGATCAAAAACGAGGAATGGAAAGGAAACGGCGGGAAATTATGGTATAGGTGGTTATTTTTAAGGTGACCCGACCTGCCTCATGGCCCGACCTGCCCTGGTCTCCCCTATCTTCTCTCTTCTCTGCGTTCCCTTTCCCAGTGGGGTGTTTAGAGCCAGGTCTTCGGTGCTTGTCATTTTGCAGGAGGTCTGCCTGCTGGTCTCAGCTGACACATTCTAACTTCAGAGCAGCTCAGTTCGTTGTAAGCATGATGTTTGTGTTTCCTGTAACTCACCTAACGCTGACTGGAGTTAGGGATCTTTAACGTACATTATTTGATCTTCTGCATGTGTATATACACGAAGGGGAATTAAGGCACTGGCAGGTCTGTATTTGGGAAGGACCTGGAAGAGGGTAGAACTCCCCACCCTTAATTTACCAAACGCCGTCGCCGAGATTCGAACCCCATGACTTCATGGACCCACGAGATTGAAGTCAAACGATCTTATCCACTTGACTGTAGCATCCGCCAGGGAATGAATGCAAAAACTACAGCATTAAGGATTGATTTTTACCTTCATTGTCTCGCAATACCCCTCTCATCACACAACACTCATACAAACAACACGCCAAAAAAAAGACAAGGGTGTGTATGACAGTGATATTGAACATTCCATGGCACTCATTTGCCATAACGTCTACTTTGATACTATATAATTCGATTTTTGAAAACGACTAATCATATGTAATCTATGTGCAATACATGACTAATCTTGAAATATGAATGGGGATGTTTATTTTAAGAATATTTTGGGGTTTGATCTAATCAAACTTCATCTAGGTACATGCCCAGATTCGTTATGTCTCATCCTCAGGGTTGAAAGGCCACAGGGGGCCCACCAATATCAGGTCGCCGTGGGGCCACCAACCAGAGGAGCCCTGCACTTCTGCTGGGTCACTTTGGTGGTGTTCAATGGTGCCTGTTCTGAGCTAACATACGCAGGACACCATCTACTAAGCCCCCTACTAACGGCGGTGTTAGCTCATTCGCGGAACCAGACTGAGTGAGTCACCCACCCGAGGTGGCGACCACCACAACGTCCTTCCAGGACCATTCTGCCTGAACCTCCAACCCCAAAGGCTTTGACACAAACTCACCACAGGCATAGAAGTGTATGGGGAAACCAAAGCTAAGGTCACCATGAGACCCAAGGAACTGGGACCACGGAATCACAGGCAATTTTTCCTATTGTACGATGATCAATAATAATAATAATAATAATAATAATAATAATAATAATAATAATAATAATAATAATAATAGTACATGGAATTTATATAGTGCTATATCTTGTAAAAGCAAATCAATAATGAAGGTAACGTTATGATGCTGCTGTGGAAGTGCATATGCTTTGAGATTACTTGACAGAGTTGTACTGTACGCTTACTATCATAATGTGCGCTAGCGTCAACCAGGCCCCAGAGATACAGACACCTGCAGTGTTGGTCAGGTAATTTGAGCAACACTCTCAAACTCACATCCGTAAAGTGGATGAATGAATCTCGACTGTGTGGTCTCAGTCTTCCCACTGAGCCCACAGCACACTCACTTTGGGTAGGAGCTGGTTGGAGTCCGAAAAATCCCTATGACTCGTATGGGATTCAAACCCACGACCTTCCAGTACGAAATCCAAGGCGCTAACCACTGCGCCATGGCGGCTGGTAGAGACCTCAGTTTATCATCTCATCCGACAGACTAGCATCCAGATCACCACTCATAGTCTAAAGAATAGGGAGGAAAGTTTCGGGGATCAAACCATCACACACTTTGAACCCAGACTTTTCCCTGTCTAAGCAGGTGTTTACCTCTGAACCACCCATACATCAATAACTGACAAGGCTTTTGACTTGAGCCATGGGAACACAAGTAACGCCAAAAAATTCACTTTTCCTGTCTGCATATTATGTTTTTGTTTCCTTATCAGAATGGCTTTTTTCTCCCCCCCAAAAAAAAAAAATGTTGCCAGGGACAACTCTCTGGTTACCGTGGGTTCTTTTACGTGCGCTAAATACATGTTACACACGAGACGGGTTAGCCTGGTCTTCAGTGATGCGCCCGTGATCTGCTGACCCGGGTTCGAATCTAGTTCAAGAGGATTTTTCCTCTGGAGTTAACATCAGTGCAGACTCCGCTGTCCCCCCAAAATCCTACGGATGAGACTATAAACCGAGGCCCAGTGTGCGAACACACATAGAACATCTTGTGCACTCATTAAAGCCCATTCTGCTTCTTGTCTCTCATGTGTGTGCTGGTAGGAACGGATAACAAAATTGATAAAAATGAATACACACGGAGACCTGATATACAAAAAAAAGCACATGAGTGCTTATTCCGTTATACTCACAAATGAAAGAATAAACAAGTAGGCCTAAATAGATGAATTGATTAATTAATTAATCAATAATTAAGTCTCAAGTCTCACATCCAACAGAAGTAGGCCTACATGACTGAACACCCAGAAGTAGAGGTGTGAAGCGACAGGTGGGATGACAGGGGGGGGGGGGGGTTGTTGCCCCCCCCCCCCCCTCCCCCTCCCCCATTTCTCGCTAGAGCTTTGCGACTTACCAATGGTGAGATTTTGTCCTTTGCAACCGTTTTTTTTCCCTTCCATTAGGCCTATGGGTAGTGGCATTAAATTTTCAGCTTCGAGGATGGTGTTTAAAGCACGACATCTATGTGCGTCATGCGTTTCTTGTTCTCTTAGTGTTCTCATTATTATGTTCCTTCCGGCACGAAATAGCCTACTCTTCCGGAAGGTGGAACGGGCTTTTAACATATGCGCAAGAAGTCCTGCGTGCGTGCATGCGTGCGTACGTTTGCATACGGGGGTTTCGGTATATCTAGTTTCATCTGAAGGACTTGGGAGAGAGTGGAGTCAGTGCTGATTCACGTTAACTCCAGGGTAATCTGCTGTGGCATAAAAAAAAACATAATAAAAACTAACATCCAGTCCCTGTGTGTATGCAGTTTTGTAAATCTCTTGTCATCTGTTCCCACCGGTACATATTGGCCTACTCTTACTAAAAGCGGAACAGGTTTTAACGTGTGCGCAAGATGTTCTGCGTGTGTCCGCACACGGGCCTCGGTTTATAGTCTCATCGGAAGGACTTTAGGGGAGAGTGGAGTCAGCACTGATGTTATTTAACTCCTCTCCAACGAGAATCGAACCCGGGTCGTCAAATTGCTAGCCTAATGTTTTGACCACTAGGCTATCCCGTCCCCTATTAACTGTTAGCAGATTCGGTCTTTTTTCAATAAGAGAATACAGGTAAGAAAGAAAGATATGGCAAAAGTAAAAAAGAAAGAGGGAAAATATAACAACGACATAAAAAAAAAACAACCAGAGATCACAAAAGGCATACATTGTACAGCAAATTTTTGTGCCAGAAATTGGATAGTTTATGACATATAAACAGTTGAAAGCAAAACACAAATGTGTACGTCTTTGATTTTACGTCTGTTCACCTAAAGTGATATAAAACATTGGTGTGTGTGTGTGTGTGTGTGTGTGTGTGTGTGTGTGTGTGTGTGTGTGTGTGTGTGTGTGTGTGTGTTTACCTACTTTATTTTTCTCCCTTCTTTCTTTTCCTTCTCCTTTAGTTTCTTCCTCGCCTCCTTTCTTTTTTCATTTTTTACTTCCAATTTTGTTCCTTTTGCCTTTTTTTAAATTTTTTTTTCTCCTATTCATTTAGTTTGCTTCTTCTTTCCTCCCCCCCCCCCCCCCCCCCCCCTCCTTTAGGCCCTTCCTTCTCCGTTACATTCAGAAAAAGAGCCTAGGTGCATTTCTTCTCACTGTAAAATTTAGATTCAGGTGGCACTTTTTTTTTTTTTTTAATTCATATTTTTTTTATATACGAGGATAACAGAATAAGCAATCATGTGCTTTTTTGCATCCGGTCCCCGTGTGTATGCAGTTTTGTAAATATTGTCATCTGATCCCACCGGCACACGATGGCCTACTCTTACGAAAGCGGAACAGGATTTAACGTGTGCGCAAGATGTTCTGCGTGCGTTCGCACACGGGGCCTCGGTTTACAGTCTCATCCGAAAGACTTTTGGGGAGAGTGGAGTCAGCACTGATGTTAACTCCAGGAGAAAAATCTCCTCGACCGGACTAGAACCCGGGTCGTCAAATTGCCAGCGCAATGTTCTGACCACTAGGCTATCCGTCCCCCTTTGCACATAACCTGATCTACCTTTCGCAAGAGGTGGCTATCCGTGCCAGTAAGAAGAGATCTATGACACCAGATTTTTTTTTCATGTATATTTTTAAAAAACACATGCATCCTGACGGGACGGGATAGCCTAGTGGTGAGAACATTGCGCTCGCAATTTGACGACCTGGGTTCGATTCCCCGTTCGAGGGGATTTTTCCCCTGGAGTTAACATTAGTGCTGACTCCACTTCCCCCCCAAAAGTCCTTCGGATGAGACTATAAACCGACGCCCCGTGTGTCAACGCACGCAGAACATCTTGCGTGCACGTTAAACTCTGTTCAACTTTTCGTAAGAGTAGGCCATCGTATGCTGGTGGGAACAGATGAAAAAAATTATATATAAAAAAAACAAACCAGCATGCACACAGGTGTCGTGTTTAGACACCATCCCTGAGGGGGAAAAAAAAAAGGGGGTAGGCGCTGCACTTGCGGCGACGCGCTCTCCCCGGGGAGAATAGCCCGAATTTCACGCAGAGAAATCTGCTGTGACATAGAGTGGTATAAAATTAAAAAAATAAATAAATAAAAATAACAAAATGCGCTGCTTTATGATGGGCAGAGTCGTTCACGCGCACTATTGGTGAACCTCCGACCTCTAAATGGGAACGGAAAATAAATAAATAAAAAATAATAAATATTCATCATAACCATCATCATCTCAGTATCAGCAGCAGCAGCAGCAACAGCAGCAAGCATCGTCTCATCATCACCTCATCATCATCATCATCATCATTAATAGTCTATCATGTTCACGTCTTCACAACCTACTCTTGATAATCTTGTTGCGTCGTCATCTTTGTCTTTGCTGGAAGAAGTAGATCTATTTGTTGCAAGGTTTATTTTTCATCTTAACAACAGTAGGCTAATGTATTGTTAATAGCTACGTTTTCATCTCATTCCCTACGACGTCGGCTATTTTTCTGCCCCCTCCTTCATAAAATCGCCATCACACACACACAACACACACACACACACAGAGTGTTAACTGCATGATTTGTTTTAGATTTCACTTAAATCGTTTGTGTTGCCCACGAAATATAGAAATTATAATTCATAAATTACGTCTAAATGCTTGGAAAACTAAATATTCAAAAAATATTTTCTGCACTTGTTCTGCTTTATATCAGTCCACCATATACTGTTTGATTGCCCTGTGCTCATTGCCTCGTATAAAAGTAAAGGGATAGATCTAAGGGAAAAATACGGAAATTTCCAAAGTGTTCTGTATGATTCGAGTCGCATTCTAGTATCATTGCAGCAAGTATTTGCCAGTCACCAGTAGGTCAGTTACTATAAATGAAATTGTATAAACTTATCATCATCCATTATATTCTTTATCCTTTCACTTTTTCCCCTCATCCCCTTTTCAGTGCATTCTTAACGTGAATGTACCATTGTCTAAATCACCTTGTTAGTGAACGGACATTAAACCAATGAGAAGAAGAAGAAAACACACACACACACACACACACACACACACACACTCGCTATAAAAGAATAAAATAAACACACACACACACACACACACCACACACACACACACACACACACGAGAGCATATGATTGCTTATTCCAGTATCCTCGATATAAAAGAATTAATAAAAAAAAAAAAATAAATAATAAACAATAAATAAATAAACACACACACGCTTTTAAGTTTTTAATTTTAAAAAAAAAAGAATTAGGTAAGAAAATTTTCAGGTTTCTCTTTATTATTAAAAAAAATGTTTTCGAATTTTACTTCCTTGTTTTTTGAACATTTCAGATTTTGATTGTGATAAGGATTTCCCGATTGGCTGCACTTCCCATTTCGCTTAATCGAAATACTTGTTATAACTCCTATTAAATGCAGCCTGCAGTCGGCACATTGAAAACAATTCAAAAATATTTTATAAAACAGCGTCTGTGAATGATCAGCTTTGGACTAATAATAAATCCATTTAAGAGAACTCCTTGATAAACGATGTTTCTTTATATTGAAGCAAAAAGGTATCAATTAAACCCGTAGATCTTCGTTGCGGCTAACCTGACTGCAAGCCAACAGCATAGCAACAACAGCAGTCTACAAGTCAAGATCATTTCCATCTTGTATCGATTGACATATTCTCCAATTTCCACATCAAGTATTACATTTGTTTTCACTGTCTTTGAATACTTTTGAATAGACACATGATTTCTTGAGGGGAAAAAAACACACACAAAAAAACCACAAAAAACGCTGCATGATCAGAATTTGATTGAACAACACTAAACATCCAGTCTAAATATAGAGCGTGGCCTCTCACTCCCATTTTGCTATTGGTCTGTCTGCATTTATGTTTACGTGACATCAGATCCGGTAAGAACTATGTCGGCCATATTTCGAGGCTGGTGATTATTCTTCATGAAAAGAAACCAAACTCATGGCATGAAAATGTTATCCTGTCCAGCTTTACGTCTGCCACAGTTTTCAAAAATATTTATTTGTAAGTTGTGAACAGGTGAAGTATATTAGGATATAGGAGTATTCTTTGTTTTTATATGACGAAGGAAAAGACTGTTTTGGTTTCGTGACTGACTCACTCGGTGTTTTCTGGGTGATGTTTCGACCCGGAAAAAAAACGCCCTTTTCGTCTTTAGTCGGGGAATGTTAGGAATGATGTGATCGGTTATTTTTATTATATATATCTAGTGATTCGACGACACTTTTATGTTTAACGACTGAAATTTTGTGCACTGATAACTTGTGATAAACCAAGACTGTTACTTTGCCGAAGCTTCTGGGCTGGCTGTGTCGCCAGTTGACTTGTGTTTTGGTAATTTTTTTCTCCAGTAATGCTGTCTATATTTCTGTCAACTTCCTTCTTCCATCTTACCGGGGTGTGTAATGCTGCCCCAGCGCTTACTGTCCTTAATGCAGAGCGTTCTCAAGACCTGTTCAGATTGCATGCAGAGTTCTGAGTTTGCTCTGGAACCTATTCCAGTATTCTATACCGTCAGTCGTTCCAGTCTCGAGTATCTCATCCTGTCTGTGCAGTATGATAGCCTACTGTTAGTGTTACTGTTACTGTTGCATGCCTGTGTAAGTGGACACTTTCTCAAAAAATACTTTTTAGTTTGACGTGAGAAGTAACTTTTCAGATTTTGCAGATCATAGAAATTCCAGGTTGGTGATTTCATGCCCAGATAATCAGATTCTGCAAGATACCATTTTTGGCATCAATGGCATTTGAGTTTCTAGGTAGGATTTTGGATTATACTTTCCAGTACTACTTAAAGACCTGTACAGACAAGTAATTCACTACCAGGGGGTGTGTGTGTGTGTGTTGTGTGTGTGTGTGTGTGTGTGTGTGTGTGTGTGTGTGTGTGTGTGTGAGTGATGTGAGTGAGTGAGTGAGTGTGTGTGTGTGTGGTGTGTGTGTGTGTGTGTGTGTGTGTGTGTGTGTGTGTGTGTGTGTGTGTGTGTGTGTGTGTGTGTGTGTGTGTGTGTGTGTGGTGTGTGTGTGACTTTTTTGTTTTGTTGTTTGGTGTGTGTGTGTGTTTGTTATGTGTGTCACCATGTGTGCGTGTATGTGTGTGTATGTGTGTGTTGTGTGTGTGTTGAGTGTGTGTGCGTGGATGAGTGCACATGTGTTTGTGTGTGTGTTTTAGAGTTGTGTTTGTTAGGGGGCTTTTAAAAAAAAAAATTATTTCACTTTTATTATTTAAAAAAATAATCATAATGTTCAACAAATGTGAAACAAGCTGGGTTGTTTGAGACTGAAGTCAAATACATGGTCTCCAACATGGGCTGGTGTTCTGCTGTTGTGTTGTCACTGTGCAGTGTGCTGTCTGTTGCTGTAACCACTGAGCTGTTCTATTCCCTATCAAATAGTATCAGCTTTATGCACTTACAAAAACCAAAAAAAGGCTTACTATAAAGTTATTTTTTATTCTGATCTCCATCTAGTTCAGTAGTTGTGTGAATAGAATGGGGGTTATTGATGAAAAGTCTGTAACTCTGCCACTCTTTTAAAAAATTTAAAGCAGGTGTGTTCACAAAGTGATAAATAAACAGAAATCTGTGGCATATTAATGTTTTGAATGTATTTATTTTTTGCCTGTTCAATGGTCTTCAGCTAGAGGTCCAAGGTCACCAATCCCCATAATTAAGGTCTGCATTCTGACTTAAGAATGATGTGTTTAGAAGCTTACCACCATTGTGCTGCATGATTTTTTTAAACTATGAATAAAGTATTCAGTTCCTAGCACTTGCAAAAT
Source organism: Stramonita haemastoma (assembly GCA_030674155.1). Taxonomy (NCBI): domain Eukaryota; kingdom Metazoa; phylum Mollusca; class Gastropoda; order Neogastropoda; family Muricidae; genus Stramonita; species Stramonita haemastoma. The sequence goes on from CM060350.1 coordinate 10,087,849, forward strand.
AATTATGATTTATAAAATGCCATTTCCTTTTTCTTTTTCTGGAGTTATCGTTTTCATACTTTTCATGGAGGTGCGATGTATACGTGTCTAAACTCTTCTTTATGGTTCTGTATTAATTACACATGTAGAAATACCATGCTGGGGTTTTGGTTTGTTTTTTTAGTATGAATTTACTCCCAAAATTAAGCGTACTTTGTTGACAATATTTTTTGTACTCTATTCAACTGCCTGGCATCAAACTTGCCTCTTGTGGGGCTGAATAAATATTATAAATTATACATTCTAGTTTAAAAAACAAAACAAAACAAAACAATTCAGATATAATATATATTCACTCAAGAAAAGATTTAAGCTACCACTTCATTGTGTTTCAGAATACTTTGTTACTTGTATAGTTAGCTCAAAAGGTGTACGTGATGTTTTTTGTGGCCAAGTGTTTTTCGCCCGGGGAATTTTGCCAACTTGTTTACAGTGGGCACTAGAGTGTGAAGCTTGCCAAGTGGAGAGAATTCAGTTTGTGGAGTACTGTCTATGCTTGATAGTTTTTTGTTTTGTTTCATGGAAGGGGGGTGGGGGAGAGTGAAACTATCACCCCTTCCAACCAACTCTGTACCCCAAATACCTATCCCTGTTTTTCTCTCTTTCAGTGCTTTAGAGTTGAGAAAAAGCTGGCTCTTTTGGTAATGGTATGCAGTAAAGGAGCACAAATGGGGAAGTGGTGCTGCTCTTGAGGCGACGTGCTCTCCCCAGGGAGAGCAGCCCAAATTTCACGCAGAGAAATCTGCCATGACTTAAACTTTAAAGTGGTATACACTAGTACTGTACAATACAATAAATAATAAATCATACAATTTAAAATTTCAGAAGTGCATGGTTTTCCTGTGGGGATGCCAGGGGCCTGTCAGTATAAACAGCATACTCTATTTTCTGGAAATTTTGTGCTAGGAATTTCCTCTATTCTGTTCACCTCTTCGTTTTTGCCATGTTCCTCGTCTTTTTGTCACCTACTGCTTGCTTATTTTCTGCCATCGTGGTCCATTCTCCTGCCTTTTTTTTTTTTGTAGAAAGACATAAAAGATAACAATTCTCTCCCATGCTGAGGTTGGACACACTGGGCCTGACTTGTCAGGAGGCACTTAACGATTTGGCCAAGGCTCTACAGCACTTTTACATCACCAGCTAATTTTTTGTAACTCTTATCCTGGATGTAAAAGAATAAATAGATAATTAAATATATTATAGCTTTAGAAAATTCATGATGCACAATGAGCTCTACAGCCATACAGGTGATGACAAATTATCAAAATAGATGACAAATTGTTATTCCAGCAATATTACTCATCACCATTTATTTGTATTGTAGTAATCATCGTTCATCCACAGATAAATAGCAGTATTAATGTTCCTTATTTATAATGATGTTGATTCAAGCAACATTAATTTACTCTTGTCAGGTTTTAAACTTAGTAGCATTTAGTACCCTATAACACACATTTTCTGATTTTGTGATCTAAGTGACGGCACAAAATAGCATTTTATGAGAGATATATTAACCATTTAATACTTGATGAATTATTGAATGCTTCTGTTTTGTGGTTATATTCTACAGCTGTAATGAACTTTCGAGAACCATTTACACAGGATGTGTTTTGATTTAGATGCTAAAAAAAAGGTAAAGGTGTCCCATAACCTAGGCAGTCATAGGGGAACGAGGCATCAGAGACCTCAGCTTCTCTAGGGGCCAGCATATTGAGGGCGGTACCCATCTCCTCTCCCTCGTTACTTTACTTTCCCTGACCCTAAAGAGGGCAGGAACCCACTTACAGCTGGGTGAACTGGAGGAACTGTACTGAAGCCAAGCCGCATAAACAGTCACCCATCCTATTGGTAAACACGCTTAAAGCTGCTTAACTTGACTGGGGGAAAATGAGAGCTCTGACCACTTAGCTATCCCGCCGCCTTAGATGCTAGAGGAAAGAAAAACTGGGCCACGCGAATATTCATTTTGCTTTTAAATTCAGATATGGCTAAGGACATTCGTACATGTCTGGTTAAATCAAGGCATTGGAAGTCTAAAAGAGTTTATTGTGCTTTTCAGACAAAGATTGATTTCATTGGCAACAATGGAATGATCATGTTCAACTTCAAGCTGGTGATAAGATATATAATTTATAAAAAAATTATCAACAATATATTTAAGCGTACATGACATGAAACCATATTTAAAGCTTGAAATGGAAGTACGCATCTTAAAAGAACAGTGGCTTAATTCAGATTGGGTGTTTCACATATGTTCATTTTAAACTTAGATGTACAGAATGCATAGTAAATCTGATACAATATGCTCTTGATGTAATGAAGCAACAAGTACATTTTGTCTTTGGTTTTGCCACCTTTAATGACATTAGGCAATAAGATATATATCCCAGCAAAATCAACCAGCCAAATGCAATGAGACTCTGCTCCTTAGATGTAGTAACCCTAATATAAGAAATACATCTATAGGTTTAAATACAAAACCTTTACTAAGAGGGTTTTTTTTCTTGTGGATTTGTTTGCATTTGTTACCGCTGTGTCTCACCGTATTTCTATCATTATTCACTATAGTATATTGATCAGCAACCGTTTTCATGTGTGGGCCTGTGGCCTTTTAGTAGTATGAATAAATTCTTTCAAAGTTCTCTCTCTCTCTCTCTCTCTCTCTCTCTCTCTCTCTCTCTCCTCTCTCTCTCCTCTCTCTCTCTCTCTCTCTCTCTCTCTCTCTCTTCACCATCACACACACACACACACAACACACACACACACACAACACTCACACACACACACACACACACACACACACACACACACACACACACACACACACACACACACACCACACACACCACACACACCAACACACACAACACACCACTACACACCACAACACACACACACACACACACACACACACACACCACACACCACACACACACACACACACACACACACACACACACACACACACACACACACACACACACACACACACACACACACACACACACACACACACACACACACACACACACACACACACACACACACACATACACACACACACACTACACACACTACACACATACACACACACACACACACACCACACTACACACACACACACACACACACTACACAACACCACACACACACACACACACACACACACACACACACACACACACACACACACACATACACACACACACACACACACACACACACACACACACACAACACACACACACACACACACACACACACACACACACACACACACACACACACACACACACACACACACACAACACACACACACACACACACACACACACACACACGACACACACACACCACACACAACACACAACACACACACACACCACACACACACACACACACACACACACACACACACACACACACACACACACACACACACACACACACACACACACACACACACACAACACACTACACACACACACACACAACACACACACACACACACACACACACACACACACACACACACACACACACACACACACACACACACACACACACACACACACAACACACACACACACACACACACACACACACACACACACACACACACAGAAAGAAAAACAAACACACCACATTAAAAGGCGTTTTTTGTTGTAGGAATTTTAGTGACAAACTTGTCATTTTGGCTGCCTGTCGCACCAGTGTCAGCTTGTATGCATACATGCATAATTGCATGCATGTCTAGTCTGCTCTCAAGCCACGAAACAGCTCAGGTAACAGCTGGGAAGGCACATTCATTTGTAATCAGATGGTGCACAGAACACTTCCTTGTCCCAGGTTTCAGATTGTCATTATACTATAGTTTGTTTGTTGGTGTGTACTGACTGTCATTGTCAAGTGTGCAACTTCACCAGGAAGTATTTAACTTATCTGAATATATTTATAAGGAATATGAAAATGGAGTATGTGTCAACATAGGCTGGCTTGTGCCGGTGAGTGTTATATTTTAAATTGATTTTTTTTCCCCAGGGGATGGGTGGGTGGGGTAGTGAAAGTTCTGAAAAATAGCAACTGATATTGCAGTGGAAACATTGTTGCTCTGATTCTCTCTCTCTGTCTGTCTGGCTCTGTCTGTCTGTCTGTCTGTCTGTCTGTCTGTCCTGCCTGCCTGCCTGCCTGCCTGCCTGCCTGCCTGCCTGCCTGCCTGCCGCGTCTGTCTGTCTGTCTGTCTGTCTTCTTCTCTCTCTCTCTCTCTCTCTCTCTCTCTCTCTCTCTCTCTCTCTTCTCTCTCTCTCTCTCTCTCTCTCTCTCTCACACCTCTCTCTCTCTCTCTCTCTCTCTCTCTCTCTCTCTCTCTCTCTCTCTCTCTCTCTCTCTCTCTCCTCTCTCTCACACCACACACACACACACACACACACACACATCACACACACACACACACACACACACACACACACACACACACACACACACACACACACACACACACACAGCATGCACACACACACACATGCACACACACACACACACACACACACACACACACACACACACACACACACACACACAACACACACCACAACATACACACATATACACACACACACATGCACACACACACAATCATGCACAATCCCATATGTGTGTGTGCATGCATGCACGCACATGTGCGCACGCACACACACACACACACACACACACACACACACACACACACACACACACACACACACACACACACACACATTCCTTTAGATGAGACTGTAAATGAAGGTCCTCTGTGTGAACACACATAAAACATTTTGTGCACACATTAAGACCTGTTCCTCTTTTCAGAAGAGTAGGCCATTGTGTGCCAGTCCAAACGGATGACAGAATTTATGAAATTGCATACACAAGGGGATTGGATTTGGATGTAAAAAAGCACGAGTGCTTATTCCATTAACCTTGAAATATTTTTAAATGAATAAATTTAAAAAAAACCTCACAAGAGTCACATCCCCCCTTCCCCCTCCCCCAACGCGTGCATGCACGCAAGCCCGCTCACACTCACACTGACATTCCAGAATAAGAATACATCTTATTTCTAATGTCATCCATCGCTGATATATATGTGTGATGGGGCATTATAAATGCAATTAAATTCATTATTACAAAAGGTAGATCTGATACTTCTACTGATGCTTTGCTTTTTGGGGAGGGGGAGTATAAATTACCTTTTTTATAGGCACACATTTTGGGGGGCTTTTTTTTTTTAACACCATGAAACCTTGATAATACAATTACTTACAGTTTATATAGTGAAGAATGCACATGTTGCATTATTTGCAGTTGCGTCAGTTGTGCAGCAAGCACAGCAGTGCAGCCATCTGACATGCATAAAAATGTCAGTGTATCAGGCTTAACGTGATCTTTGAAATCATGCATGATGTTTACCAGTGAAAAAATTTCTGGTAATTAAATGAAGGTATACTGTGATATTAAAGGGCATCATCATAAAGGGCAAAATGCACCAGCAAACTGGTAGGCTTTAGTTTACAGGGTTCGCACAAGTCCCTAAAAAGCCCTAAAAAGCCCTAATTTTGGGAAAGCCAAAATAGGGCCCCTAAAAAGCCCTAAAAATGAGACATATTGCCCTGGAGGCCCTAAAAAGCCCTAAAAATGGAAGTCATGTGTGAGATTTTATTAAAAAAATTAAAAAATATATATTCAAAATAAAACTTTGGAGAAATAAATCCGAGAAGCGTGTCCGAAGATCGTATTATCGCCGATAGAATGCTTGTCGTCTGCTACTCGCTTCGGGCCACCTATTTCGTAAAGGTAGGTAATAGTAATTGCCTCCCTTGGAAATGTGATCGCTTTGCTTCGCAAAAAGTGGTGTGCAACCTTGTGCAGACCTGTGCACCTTCCGTATTTGTTCCGGAAAAAGTTGTAAAATAAGAAAATACAGTTTAATGAACAAAAATCCAATTTTTGTCTTTAAAAAAATCCGAAAATCAAAAATATAGTCTTCTATCATTAAGCGATGAGATGCATTATGTCGTCTGCTAGATCCTATCGTTCAGTTGTCTCCCCTTATAGCGCATGCGCACAGCATCTCTTTCAAAACAAAATGGCGGAAAGTAGTGTAGACTTTCGTGGGAAAACAGATCGAACTGACACACTTACAAGCAAAGAAAGACACGGAATAAACGCAAAATGACGCTAACAGTCCATGATGGGGCTAGAAGAGGTACAGTTGCCGATATAGATGCACAAACAGAAAAATTGGTTGTTCGTTTTGCCGAGCAATGTTTAAAACTTGCCCTATGTCCTTGATAGTGAAAGTTGAGCTTTCATTAGCAAATGGTGTTGGAAATTGGAACACGGTCGGAAAATAACAAACCACGGCACTTTAGTTATAGAAGGCTAATTTCTTGGCAAATCATGGAACAGTAACCCTTTCGCATCTTCGGGAAATCAGTTGATCGTTAAAACGGCAGAGTGACTGTTCTAAAGTTACATCGTGTGGAACACAGCCTCCGCTGTACCGGACAGCCGGAAAGTACACATACACAGAACTTGTTATTTGGCCATGCAAACTGTCATAGTGAGTTCACTCTGAAATCAGATGAATTTTTAATCTGCTTTTGTACGGGGCTTCAACTTGATTTTAAAATGAGAAAGACATAGGATCTTCTTCAGTCTTCACAAGATTGTATTTGATTTCTCTCTCTCTCCCTCTCCCCTCCCCCCCCCCCCCCCTCTCTCTCTCTCTCTCTCACACACACACACACACACACACTTCTCTCTCTGTCTCTGTCTCATTTTCTCCACCTCTCCTGTTTCTTACACGCACAGACACACACACACACCTCTCCTCCCCCCCCTTTCTTTCTCTCTGTTTTTTTATCTCTGTTTCTCTATGTGTGTCTGTCCTTTCTTTCTCTTTCTTCCTGTATCTGCATTAGTGCACATTTGTCTAGAAATATACTCATTTTGCTATGTGATTACTTGGGTATAGAACCTCCTTTAGATTGAAGAAATGACAGAAAGTCATTCTTGGAGAGCTTATTTTAGGGCAGAAATTGCTTAGTATCAAAAACTGAAATTAGTTCAAGGAGAGGCTGTTAAACAGGCTAGAATTGTTGAAAAACATTCAGCTTCAGGGGCCGTTGCCCCCTGACCCCCACAAGGGGCTCTGCCCCTTGACCCCACCAGGGGGCGTTGCCCCCTGGACCCCCCCACTTTTCAGAGTTTTTTGACTCTGTCAATTCCCACCTCTCACTCACACACACACACACACACACACACACACACACACACACACACACACACACACACACACACACACACACACACTCTCTCTCTCTCTCTCTCTCTCTCTCACTCACTCACTCACTCACTCACTCACTCACTCACTCACTCACTCACTCACTCACTCACTCACTCACTCACTCACTCATAGTCACAGCTTATTCCATTATCCTCAATATAAAAGAATCAATCAATCAAATAAATCAAAACAGTCACACACATACACATACACATACACATGCACTCACACACACACACACACACACCACACACACACAACACACACACACACACACACACACACACACACACACACATTGTTATCCCCCCCCCCTTCCCTCTTTAGGACTCTGCTGCCTCTCACCTCCTTGTCTCTTGTATCCATGATTGAAAGACATTCTACTCCAGAATAACATGAAGTTGTGTCAGTATCCACCATACAGTTTCACATAAGGTGACTTTGCTCACTTGACTCTGTTTGAGGTTGATATATATATATATATATATATATATATATATATATATATATATATAGTAAAATGTATATATATGTGTGTGTAAGGAAAGGTGTATTTAGGTTGCTATCTATACATTTGTTACCCCGCAGCTAGGCCCTAAATTTGGATTAAAAGGCCCTAAAAAAAGGCCCTAAAAAGCCCTAAATTTTGCTCCACCAAGTCTGTATGAACCCTGGTTTAGTATAAAGATTTCTGTATGTATGCGTGTATCTCATCTGTGGCTTTTGTCGCTTCATAATCGAGATTGACACTATGACAGTAGCAGTATCACAGTTCTTGTGTCTGTATAAGTGTATTGGTCAGTGTATAATGGATTTTATACTTTTTGTTGCTAACGTAAATAATATGTCAAGATTTCTATTGTGGGTCTCTTTTGGGTGTGGGGTGGTTAGAGGTAGGGGAGGGGGGGGGGTGGGTATGATGGACTCAAGTGACAAACCTGGCTGAGTGATATAGAATTGCATCAGTGGTATGGTTGTAATGCTTGATACCATTCCATTATAAATTCTCTGCTCTCCCCCCCCCCCCCTTCCTTTTGATTTTTTTTTATAACAAATCCAAGGTTGTGTTGTTGCTGTTGTTTATGGTGTTGGTATTTTTTAAAATTTTCTAAACTTAATATTTTTTAATGGGATTCGGAGCCAAACACGAGTCGGTGTGATAGCTAGTCTGCACTGGTGTTAAATAAGTGTTTGTGGCCATGTATGTACACATATATATATATGTTGTCTCTGTGGCAGTGCCTGTGAAAGGAAGTACATTCATGTGATGTAAACCTTTCAAACATTTCTTGTAGCCATTGGTGTATCTCGCACTAACAGACCAGAATGACATAACGGGTTTTGAAGGGTTCTCACTAGTCATATCTGGTCGAAAAGGCTTGTACAAGTTGTAGTCACCATCTTTAGGCTAGTGCTTAATAAAATGATTTAGATGGATTGTATGTGACACACCCTGAACAATTCCAATGGCCCAAAATAAAATGGCACAACAGTGTTGAACATGTCTTGAGGTTGGACAAGGTTTGAAAGTGGCCCAAATCTTTTCTCTTATTTTTTGGCATAAAAAAAATTGCTAGATGCATGCACTGGATGATAAAATTTACAAAACTGTATACACACAGGCACTGGATATAAAAAAAGCAGCTGGCCAATCTTTTAGCCTGAAGAAGGTTTGAAATAAACCGAAAATTTGCTCGCCAGACACTTGGGTGTTGTGTCTTTATTTGTCTGCTTGTATAAAAAAAGCATCTGAGTGCTATATTCCATTATCAAAATAAAATAATAAAACAATGAAAAAAGATAAAAAATAAACATGGAGATTTCCCTTCATAAATTCAAAGAATTCAGGTTGTAGAACATGTCTGTAAAAGCCGGTTTCTTGTACTTGTTTTTAGATAAAAAGATTGACAGTTTGAAATGTTTAGTTTTTGTGGCCATATGGATTGTGTCCATGGCAACAGTGCATAAAACTGAGTAATTTATAGATTTTTATGCTTAGAGGTGATGCCCTGTGAATATATTTATATATATATGGTACGACTTTGAACATGAACTTGTAAACCAAATTTTCCTTGTTTAATGTAAACTGGAACTCTATGAAGGAAAAAAAAATATAGAGCAAAAAGTAGTGAAAGAACATGCTGAGAGCTTTTTGAAGTGCTGTGAGTCTTTTTGTAATTATTTTTTGTGTGCTTTTCTATACTGTGTGTTTGTCAAGAGGAAGAAAGTGCCAAAGGACATATTTATTTATTTATTCATTTTTAAAATATTCTTTTATATCGAGGATAATGGAATAAGCACTCATGTGCATTTTTACATCCAGTCCCCGTGTGTATGCAGTTTTGTAAATCTTGCCATCTGTTCCTGCCGGCACACAATGGCCTACTCTAAAGAAAAGCGGAACAGGATTAAACATGTGCGTAAAATGTTCTGTGTGCGTTCGCACACGGGGCCTCGGTTTATAGTCTCATCCGAAAGACTTTTGGGGAGAGTGGAGTCAGCACTGACTGTGGGTAACTCCAAGGGAAAAAATCCCCTCGAATGGGAATCGAACTCGGGTTGTCAAATTGTGAGTGCAGTGTTCTGACCACAAGGCTATCCCATCCCCCTATCACGTATTGTAGCAAGTAGTAGTACTTCAGTTTAACGTCCTTCCACTAAATAGTGATATCAGACACGTGTGTGTGTTTATGATTTTTTAAATTTTGATTTATTTTATATCGAGGACAATGTGTGTGTGTGTGTGTGTATGAGCATGTGTGTGCCTGTATGAGTGTGTGTGTGTGTGTGTATACATGTGTGTGTGTGTGTGTGTGTGTGTGTGTGTGTATGTGAGAGAGAAAGAAAGTGTATCAGGCGTGTGTGTATACATGTCATCTAGCACGTGTGTGCCTGTATGAGAGAGAGAGAGAGTGTGTGTGTGTGTTTGTGTGTGCATGCGTGCGTGCGTGCGTGCGTGCGTGTGTGTGTATATTGACTTCGTTAAAAATCTAAATTGTTGTTGGCTGCATGTGCAAGAAGAATTGGTTGAATGCAAGTGCTTTGATTTGTTTTTGCAAGATACAGCGCAATATATAAAATCCATTTATTATTATTATTATTATTGCGGCTCTGTGTGTGTGTGTGTGCAGGTTGACACGGTGAGAACAAACAGCACTGGGTCCAACCATGAAAAAGCGAGACCGGGGCGAGTTCACCTCCATGTCGTGGGGGGCGGGCAACAAAGGGGGAGACCACCACCACCGCAGCAGCGGCAGCGGAGGAGGAGGTGGCGGTGGCAGCGGAGGAGCCAGCGGCAGCGGCTCGCCCTTCTCCCTGAGCCGGTTCCTGCCCTCGCGAAGCCGGCGGCGGCAGCACTCCAAGTCGCGCATGAGCCTGGACTCGGAATCGCACTCGGTGCGGTCCGAGTCCAGCCTGGCCTCGCACAACAACGCCACCAGCACCTCCCTCCCCGCCTTCCACAACACGGGCGTGGCCTTGACCCCGCTGACGCGCACCCACAACACCAACGTGGCCGGCTTGTCTAGCACTGCGGCTACTGCCACCGCCGCTGCCACTGCCGCTGCCAACGTCACTGCCGCAGCTAACGCTGCTAACGCCCCTAGCAGTCTTCCCAGTTCTTCCTTGGTGCTTCCTCCTCCGTCCCCGTCTCCGGCCCCGTCAGAAAGCAGCGTCGCCGGTGGTGGTGGTTGTAGCGGTGTCGGTGGCGGTTGTGGTGGTGGGAATGGGAACGGGAGCGTGAGGGAATGCCCGGTGTGCATGGTGGAGCAAGGGCAGGCGTCGTTCCCGCCCATCCAGACGTGCCACCACCGCACATGCCTGCAGTGCCTGCGCCACTACCTGAGCCTGGAGATCAGCGAGTCGCGCGTCAACATCGCCTGCCCCGAGTGCAACGAGCGCTTCCACCCCAACGACATGCGGGCCATCCTGGAGGACGAGGTGCTGATGGGCAAGTACGAGGACTTCATGCTCCGGCGCGTCCTGGCCATGGACCCCGACACACGCTGGTGCCCGGCGCCCGACTGTGGGTGAGTTGAGTGAGGAGTGGGTGTAAGATCGCTGGTGTGGGTGAGTGTAAGATTGCTGGTGTGGGTGAGTGGATCGCTGGTGTCTTGTGCCCGGCCCCAGACTGTGGGTGAGTGAGTGAGTGGGTCGATCAATGGTGTGGGTGAGTGGATTGATCAATGGTGTGGGTGAGTGGATCGATCAATGGTGTGGGTGAGTGGATTGATCAATGGTGTGGGTGAGTGGATCGATCAATGGTGTGGGTGAGTGGGTGAGTGGATTGATCAATGGTGTGGGTGAGTGGATTGATCAATGGTGTGGGTGAGTGGATTGATCAATGGTGTGGGTGAGTGGATCGATCAGTGGTGTGGGTGAGTGGATCGATCAATGGTGTGGGTGAGTGGATTGATCAATGGTGTGGGTGAGTGGATTGATCAATGGTGTGGGTGAGTGGATTGATCAATGGTGTGGGTGAGTGGATTGATCAATGGTGTGGGTGAGTGGATTGATCAATGGTGTGGGTGAGTGGATCGATCAATGGTGTGGGTGAGTGGATCGATCAATGGTGTGGGTGAGTGGATCGATCAATGGTGTGGGTGAGTGGATCGATCGCTGGTGTTGGTAAGTGTAAGATCGCTGGTGTGGGTGAGTGAGTGTAAGATCGCTGGTGTGGGTGAGAAGATCGCTGGTGTGGGTGAGTGGATTGGTGGTGTGGGTGAGTGAGTGGGTCGCTGTGGATGAGTGGGTTGCTGGTGTGGGTGAGTGGGTTGCTGTGGATGAGTGGGTTGCTGGTGTGGGTGAGTGGATTGCTGTGGGTGAGTGGATTGCTGTGGGTGAGTGGATCGCTGGTGTCTGGTGCCCGGCTCCCGATTGTGGGTGAGTGGATGGATTGCTGGTCTAGCTAGCTAGAAGGTAGGGACAGGATGGCCTAGCATGCACACAGGTGTTGTGTTTAGACACCATCCCTGAGGGGAAGAAAAAAAATAAAAGGGTAGGCGCTGCATTTATGGCGACGCGCTCTCCCCGGGGAGAGAGAGCAGCCCGAATTTCACGCAGAGTGCTGTGACATAAAGTGGTACAAAATAAATAAAATGAAATAAAGTGGGTCGCTGATCTAGCTGAGGCGGGTCCTCGCCATGCGGTGAGTGGATCGCTGGTCTGGCTAGCTAGGATCTCACAAATGATCAAGCTGATTTCAAGAGATGTAGACTGCGGAATATTTTCACTGTTACTAAATTATATACTACATGCTGGCAGTTTTTCATCAAGAGGGTTTCCTTTGTGGAAAGTTGCCAGCAGTCTTTTGATAAAAAAAAAAAAAAATGCTCTGGAGTGTCCTTGTCTTGCCAAATGCAAGTCTCTTAGATTCATACAGATTGTGAGAGTCCCGTCTCTGACCTAAGGAATCTTCCCTAAATTGAAGCTGAATGTAAAATTTAGAATTGCTAAATTTATCTTATTTGTTCAGGAAAATGAAATCGGCCAACAACACGCCAGTTAAGGTGGGACATGGGGGTCAAAACTGATGAAATTTTGTTTACAAGCCAGTGTTAAAAGATATGCCATATATTGAAAGAGCATCACATGTAAACCATAAAAATCACAGAATTACTCAAGTTTTCTGCACTGTTGCCATTGAAACAATCCAATATAGCCACCAAAACTAAATGTTTCAAACTCCAAAACCTTTTTATCTATAACAAATACAAGAAACCTGTTTCTACAAACATGTTTTTTACAACCTGAATTCTTTAAATTCACACAGGAAGATCTCCATTAATTTTGTTAAGCAATTTTTTATTCTAAGAAAACATAATTTTGGCCACTTTTGGACCCGTGTCTAACCTTAAGATAGGGGATCACTCTAAGCTGTTCTAAACAGATTGGTTTGTTGGAGAGGGGGCGTTGAAAATTTTCTGATAAATGTGACAAAGGTGGTCACGGCTGTGTTAATGTTGCAGGTACGCTGTGATAGCGGCGGGGTGTGCGGGGTGCCCCAAGCTGAAGTGTGAGCGGGAAGGGTGCGACACCTACTTCTGCTACCACTGCAAGCAGCACTGGCACCCCAACCAGACCTGCGATGCTGCCCGCGCTGAACGCTCCCCCAACATCCGCTCAGCCTCCGTCAGCTACAGCCACGAGTCCAACACTCAGAGTGAGTCACCCAGCCTGCATACACACGGGGACTGGATGTAAAAAAGCACAAGAGAGCTTAGTCCATTATCCTCGATATGAAAAATTAAGTCAATAAATCAGCCAGCCCACCCTCAGCCTGGTGTTGTTATTTATTTTATTTATTTATTTATTCTTTTTTTTATATCAAGGATAATGTAGTAGTACTTCAGTTTAACGTCCTTCCACTAAATAGTGATATCAGACGTGTCTGTGTGTGTGTGTGTGTCTGTGTGTGTCTGTGTGTGTGTCTGTGTGTGTGTGCATGCGAGCAAGTGTGTGCCTGTATGAGTGTGTGTGAGTGTGCATGCGTGTGTGTATGTGCATGTGTGAATGTGCGTTTGTGTGTGTGTGTGTGTGTGTGTGTGTGTGTGTGTGTGTGTGTGTGTGTGTGTGTGAATAAAATAGCCTATGAAACAAACTTCTAAGCAGAGCTGATGGAGAAAACTATTTAAGTTTATCGAGGATAATGGAATAAGCACATGTGCTTTTTTTTTTTTTTACATCCAGTCCCTGTGTGTATGCAGTTTTGTAAATCTTATCATCTGTTCCCACCTGCACACGATGGCCTTCTCTACGAAAAGCGGAACAGAATTTAACGTGTGCGCAAGATGTTCTGCGTGCGTTCGCACACGGGGCCTAGGTTTATAGTCTCATCCAAAGGACTTTTGGGGAGAGTGGAGTCAGCACTGATGTTAACTCCAGGAGAAAAATCCCATTCCTTGGAGAAAAATCCCCTCGAACGGTAATCGAACCTGGGTCGTCAAATTGCGAGTGCAATGTTCCGACCACTAGGCTATCCTGTCCCCCTCCCTCCATGTTGAATTGACTTATGTTGTGTTAGTCAGAACACTCGCTTTCCCAAAGCTAAGGTTAAGCAGCATTGAGCGTGGTTACTAAGTGGATGGGTGACCGTTTGCCTGCGTTGGTTTCAGTACAGTCCCCCCAGTTCACCCATCTGTAAATGGGTACCTGCCCTCTTTAGGGTCAGGGAAGGTAAAGCAGTGAGGGAGAGGAGGTGGGCACCACCCTAGAGATGCTGGCCCCTA
>CM060350.1:10107440-10124940 GCA_030674155.1 Stramonita haemastoma
GGAATGACCAACAGCCTGAGCGCCAGTGGCAGTCACATGGAGCGTGTGGGCATCCTGCGCGACGCCGACAGCGACCGTGACTCCTCCTCCAACCGTGCCATCGCCTCCGCCAGTCTCAACGGCAGTCTGTGTGGATCTACTTATACCAACAAGTTAGTGTGTTGACAGTGTGTGTGTGTTTACAGTGTGTGTATAGTGTGTATAGTGTGTGTGTTTAGTGTGTGTGTATAGTGTGTGTGTATAGTGTGTGTGTGTGTGTGTGTGTACAGTGTGTGTGTGTATAGTGTGTGTGTAGTGTGTGTGTGTACATGTACAGTGTGTATGTGTGTGTGTGTACTGTGTGCGTGCGTGTGGTGTGTGTGTGTGTGTGTGTGTGTGTGTGTGTGTGTGTGTGTGTGTGTGTGTGTGTGCACAGTGTGTGTGTGTGTGTACAGTGTGTTTGTGAGTGTGTGTGTGTGTGTGTGTGTGTGTGTGTGTGTGTGTGTGTGTGTAGTGTGTGTGTGTGTTTTGTGTTGTATTTATACGGTTATGTGTGTGGACCTGCTTAAACCAAGTTAGTGTACAGTGTGTATGTGTGTGTGTGTGTGTTGTGTGTGTGTGTGTGTGTGTGTGTGTGTGTGTGTGTGTGTGTGTGTACAGAGTGTGTGTGTGTTGTATTTATACCGGTTTTTGTGTGGATCGACTTATACCAACAAGTTAGCGTGTTTACTGTGTACAGTGTGTGTGTGTGTGTGTGTGTGTGTGTGTGTGTGTGTGTGTGTGTGTTTGTGTGTGTGTGTGTGTGTGTGTGTGTGTGTGTGTGTGTGTGTGTGTTGTATTTATACTGGTTTCTGTGTGGATCCACTTATACCAACAAGTTAGTGTGTTTTACTGTGTACAGTGTGTGTGTACTGTGTGTGTTGTATTTATCTTGCTTTCTGTGTGGATCTACCTATACCAACAAGTTAGTGTGTTTATTGTGTACAGTGTGTGTGTTTACAGTGTGTGTGTGTTGTATACTGGTTTCTGTGTGGATCTACTTATATTAACAAGTTAGTGTGTTTACAGTGTGTGTACAGTGTGTGTGTGTGTGTTGTTCAGTTGTACGTCTGTTCACTCTCAGTGATGTTAGACCAAAAAAGTGTGTGTGAGAGTTGAGGTGGTGGTGGAGGTCCTACTGAAAAGTGTGTGTGTTGTATACTGCTTTCTGTATGAATCTACTTATACCAACAGGTTAGTGTACATGTGTGTGTGTGGTGTGTGTGTGTGTGTGTGTGTGTGTGTGTGTTTGTATTTGTGTGTGTGTGTGTGTGTGTGTGTGTGTGTGTGTGTGTGTGTGTGTGGTGTTTTGTGTTGTATTTATACTGCTATCTGTGTGGACCTACTTAAACCAAGTTAGTGAACAGTGTGTATATGTGTGTGTGTATGTGTGTGTACAGCGTGTGTGTTTTGTGTTGTATTTATACGGTTATCTGTGTGGATCTACTTATACCAAGTTAGTGCACAGTGTGTATGTGTGTGTGTACAGTGTGTGTGTTGTGTTGTGTTGTATTGTATAACTGCTTTCTGTGTGGATCTACTTATACCAAGTCAGTGTACAGTGTGTGTGTGTATTGTATTGTATTGTCTACTTATACTAACAAGTTAAGTTTGTTGTGTTGTATACTGCTTTTTTTCTATTCCTTGGCTAGAGTTCGAGGTTCACCAATTTTGTTAAAAGTTTATTTAGGTTTACCAATGGTGAGATTTTGCATATGTGACTGTTTTTTTGCCCACCATGAAGGTAGCCGCATTTCAACTTCGGGGATTAATGCTGGATAGGTTCATGTGTCTGTAACCTGCCAGACCACTGACATGAATTATGGGGATGTTTAACCTGCATACTTGATCATCTGCCTCTGTATATTCAAGTAGGGAATTAAGGCACTGGCAGGTCTGCTCTGTAAGTTAACCTGGGAGATGGTAAAAATCCCCATCCTTAATTCACCAGATGCGTCCCAAGATTCAAACCCTCGGCTTCATAGACCCATGAGATTGAAGTTGAACAGTCTTGACCGCTGGGTTATGGCTTTGGTCTAACAGGTTGTAACCAAACAGTGTTTTTATATAGCGTCGGTCTAACAGGGTATAAACAGTGTAGTAGTTGTGGTGGTGTGTGCCCCAGGCTGGAGGTACAGGCAGACGTGGTACCAGGCGGAGGACCTCAGAAGCGAGCCAGCTTCAGCAGTGAGTCGGCCAACATCAGCCTCAGCGAGAAGTCCGCCACAGTGTCCTTTGACGAGGCCAGCCTCAGGGTCATCTACTCTGAGGGACACACCAGGTGCGCTTCTTCCGTTTTTTTATTTGGGGGGGGGGGGGGGGGGGGGGGGGGGCGATTTTTGTTCTTTTTTTTTTTAGAAAGGTTTCTTTTTCCAGTTCCATACCTAGAGCCACAGTTATTTTTTTATAGAAAAGTTTTTTCAATTCCTCACCTATAGCCATGATTTTTTTTGATTTTTTAAGAAAATTGTTTTCAATTCCTCAACTAGAGCCATGACTTTTTGTTGTTGTTGTTGTATACATTTTTTCCAGTTTCTCACCTAGAGCCATGATTTTTTTTTTTTTTTTTTTTGTAAGAAATTTTTTTTTCAATTCCTCACCAAGAGCTATGATTTTTTTTTAATTTAGAAAAGTTTTTTCAATTCCTCACCTATAGCTAAGATTTTTTATTTTTTTATAGAAATTTAAAAAAAATTCCTCACCTAGAGCCATGATTTTTTATTCTTTTATAGAATTTTTTTTTCCAGTTTCTCACCTAGAGCCATGATTTTTTTTAAAGAAAATTTTTTTCAATTCCTCACCTAGATCTAGAGCCATAATTTTTTTAAAGAAATGTTTTTAATTCCTCACCTACAGCCATAATTTTTTTTTAAGAAAAGTTTTTCCAATTCCTCACCTAGAGCCATGATTTTTTTTTTTTTTTTTACAGAACAGTTTTTCCAGTTCCTCACCTATACCTAAGATTTTTTTATAGAAAAGTTTTTTTTTAATTCCTCCCCTAGAGCCATGATTTTTTTTTCTTTTATAGAATTTTTTTCTCCAGTTTCTCACCTAGAGCCATGACTTTTTTTTATAGAAAAGTTTTTCAATTCCTCGGTTGGAGCTTCAATTTAAAAAAAAAAACCAGTAGTGTGAGATTTTGTGTGTACGACTTCCCCCAACCACTATTTAGGTTGCCGCATTCTGACTTTAGGAACAATGTGTAAGCATGACCTCTGTGTGTGTGTGCGTGGGCTTTTTGTTTTGATTTTGTCATCCGGTCCTACTGGCATGGAATGGCATACCCTTCCAAAAGGCGGAACAGGTTTTTGATGTGTACGCAAGCTCAGTGTTGATTCTAGGGTGCGCCCTTGCGGGATTCCCGCATTTTTTTCAACTTTGCCGCAAAATAATGTGACCAGTGCGCCCTGACGGACGCAAAAAAAACTGTGGATAGCGCATATTTGAACAAACAGTGCGCCCGCGCAACTGCCGTTTGTATAGTTTCAAAATAGGGCTACATGCGTGGGTCATTACGTTGATACACCAGGGACAGCAGGATGCACTGATTAGCGCCCACAGTCATCAAAATCGTCACACAGCGGCTGGTCTGACGTCATTTTCTGACTCATTTACGTCATTACGTCATTTTTCAACAAAGCCGTGAACTCCTGAAACAAGTGACGTCATTGTGACAGAGATCGTTAGTGGAAGAAGCCGCGGTCGTAGCCGGAGTTTGGCAACAACAATGATGGCATAGGGTAGACTATCGGCTGGAGATATCAAAAATGATTTTGACCCCCACCCCCCCCCCCCCCCTCCTCTCTCTCTCTCTCTCTCTCTCTCTCTCTCTCTCTCTCTCTCTCTCTCTCTCTCTCTCTCTCTCTCTCTCTCTCTCTCTCTCTCTCTCTCTTTTTCTCCTTCTCCCCCCCCCCTCTCTCTCTCTCTCTGCATGGGAGGAAAAACAATACTTTGATATTAGATTTCACCTCTTTTCTCATCTAGATTTAGATCTCTCTTTAACAGAAAATTCTCTCTCTCTCTCTCTCTCTCTCTCTCTCTCTCTCTCTCTCTCTCTCTCTCTCTCTCTCTCTCTCTCTCTCCTGGGGAGGGGGGAGGGGCAAGACTTTGATATTGGCTTTCACCTCTCCTCATCTAGATCCCTCTAACTCTGAAAGTGGAAATACAAAATTGACTTTAACCCCCCCCCCCCCCCCTCTCTCTCTCTCTCTCTCTCTCTTTCTCTCTCTCTCTCTCTCTCTCTCTCTCTCTCTGCTTTATGGGACTGGAGGAAAAGATAAGACTTGGATATTGGCTTTAACCCCTTTTGTCATCTAGATCTAAATCTAGTTCACCCTCCAACTCTGATTGGAAATACAAAATGGACTTTTGACATCCATTCTTCCCTCCCCAACCTTTCTCTCTCTCTCTCTCTCTCTCTCGAGTGGCTTCCCTTGCTTGGCTGCCAGCAAGACGCTTTATCTCCAGTTGTGAGTGAAGTTTTTCCTTCTCTTCAAGAATTCGTGTTCGAAATGCCGGTTGTGGGTCTGCCAGTGACATTGGAATGCATGCTAAATGCATTGTTGCATGAGCAAACGGTTTCTTCCTTCAAAGTCGATGGGCGAGAACAGCAAACTGTTGTTGTTATTCGTTTGGCAAATAGCACTGCCAGCCATTTTCCTGCTACTCCAGTTCAACATACAGCGTATCGCAAAAAGTGTCCATCGCAGGTGAGAAGAGATAAATTGAGAGCAGAAGTACACAGAACTAACAACCAGAAGAAAGCAAATGAACAAGTGTCATCCCCCTCCGGTTTGTTTCTGCCCACCCCACCTAGTCTGTTCTATGCTACCGACCAATCTGACAACAAAACTGCTGCCGACATGTTTGCCTATGATACCCACTGCCCTCCCTCTTCAAGCTGCTGTCAAGACAAACAATGTATCGACATGGTGCAGAATGATAGAGACAGACAAACAGTGACACTTTCCTGCGATACATATGTGGAAAATGAGCTGTGTGGTGAAAATGTGAATGTGGCAAGGGACTGTGGTTGTAATTATTTAAACAGAATCAAAGACTGTGTCCATGATAATGTGAATGACGTGGCTGTTGGGGAAAGGTCGGATGGGGGTGTGGAAGATCAAGAAAAGCGTGCAGAAAATTATAGTGAGGAGATGCGTGCAGAAAATGACAGTGAGGAAGAGGGTGCAGAGAGTGAGAGTGGGGAAAAGTGTGCAGAGAGTGAGGGTGAGGAAGAGAGTGCAGTGGAGAATGTGACAGGAGCAGAGGGTGCAGAGTATATGGAAGATGGGAATGAAAGCTGCGAAATGCAAGAGACTGTTGCAAAAAAAGTTATGATAGAAATAATGCACCAATTGTTAGAGAAAGCTGACAATATCCACTCCATGATGCGGGACATGAGCCAGTGCACTGCTAGCACTGCTGCTGTGTTGAAAGGACATGGTTACAAAGATGTTTCTTGATTAATGCATTGCATTGTAGATTCCCCGGACAGACTTTAAGACAGAACAAATCTGTGGTCCGATGAATGACAGTATAGTTATTTATGCAGAGCAATGACATGGATTCCATGTCATGAAGACTGTTTGGGCTGTTATTATGAGTGTTAACTATGATTTTCAATAATTCTGTTTTGTGCCCAGTCCCCATCCCACTGTTCCCTTGTGAATGGGCGTGACGCTTACCACAATAAACATTTGTCATTGTCATTGTCTCTCTCTCTCTCTCTCTCTCTCTCTCTCTCTCTCTCTCTCTCTCTCTCTCTCTCTCTCTCTCTCTCTCTTTCATATGGTGGAAGGGGGGGGGGGGGTAAGACTGATTTTGGCTCTTGCCTCTTTTTTCATCTAGATCTAGCTCTCTTTCCAACTCAAAATGTGGAAATACAAATTTGACTTTGACTCTCTCTCTCCTTCCCTCCCTCTCCCCTCTCTCTTTCTCCTCCCCCCCCCCCCCCCTCTCTCTCTATCTCTCTCTCTCTCTCTTGTATACAATGCATCTCCTCCTGTATCTATGTAGTATGTATCCCTCCACATCTGAATGTACCACAATCTTCCCCCCCCCCCTTTCTCTCTCTCCCCCCTCCCCCCCCCCCCTCTCTCTCTCTCTCTCTTTCCTGTGTAAGAAAATCATTTTACAGACCAGCTGCAATACATAAGGTGTATATTAAATCCTGTCTGCCTACACACCATCCTGTTTGTTTTGTTTCTCGTTCTTGAAAAATAGCAGAAATCAGAGTACTAATGGTATTATGAGCAAATACTACTTACTACTTGTCCCCTTTTTTATGAAGAGAAAAGGGGGGAGGGGGGCAAATGCCCCCTTTTTTCATTTCAGGGGGCCCTTGGGCCCCCTTTTTTGAAATCCTAGAATCAACACTGAAGCTGTTCTGAATGCATTTGCGGGGGTGGGGATGGGGGCTCATTTTATAATCTAGTGGGTAGAACTTTCCCTAGTTTCAATCCACCAAACTCATTTCACCTCTTTTTTTCTTTTTTTTTAACACAAGACCCCCATATCTTTTTTTCCTTTTAGTTTCACCTCTTCTCATTTATTTTTTTTTAATACCCCAATTTTTTTTCATCTTTTTTTTTTTTTTTTAATACCCCAATTTTTTTTCCTGTCCGTTTCACCTCTTCTCATTTTTTTTTAATACCCCAATTTTTTTTTCCTATTTGTTTCTCCTCTTCTCATTTTTTTTTTTTAATACCCCACTTTTTTTTTTCCTATTCATTTCACGTCTTCTCTTTTTTTTTTTTTTATATCCCAATTTTTTTTTTTCCTATTCGTTTCACCTCTTCTCATTTTTTTTTAATACCCCAATTTTTTTTTCCTATTCATTTCACCTTTTCTCATTTTTTTTTTTTAATACCCCAATTTTTTTTTCATATTCGTTTCATCTCTTTTCATTTTTTTTTTTAATACCCAATTTTTTTTTCCTATTCGTTTCACCTCTTCTCATTTTTTTTTTAATACCCCAAATATTTTTTTCTATTCGTTTCACCTCTTCTCTTTTTTTTTTTTTTAATACCCCAATTTTTTTTCATATTAGTTTCACCTCTTCTCATATATATATTTTTTAATACCCTGTTTTTTTCTTGTTTCACCTCTTCTCCTTTTTTTTTTTTTTTTTTAATACTTCAAATTTTTTTTCTATTCATGTCACCTCTTCTCATTTTTTTTGTTTTTTAAAATACCCCAAATTTTTTTTTCTATTCATTTCACCTCTTCTCATTTTTTTTTTTTTTAATACCCCAAATTTTTTTTTCTATTCATGTCACCTCTTCTCATTTTTTTTTTTTTAATACCCCAATTTTTTTTCTATTCATTTCACCTCTTCTCATTTTTTTTTTTTTTTAAATACCCCAAATATTTTTTTTCTATTCATTTCACCTCTTCTCATTTTTTTTTTTAATACCCCAATTTTTTTTTCTATTCGTTTCACCTCTTCTCTTTTTTTTTTTTTTAACACCCCAATTTTTTTTCTATTCATTTCACCTCTTCTCATTTTTTTTTTTAATACGCCAATTTTTTTTGGTATTCGTTTCACCTCTTCTCATTTTTTGTTTTTTTGATACCCCAATTTTTTTTTTCCTATTTGTTTCACCTCTTCTCTTTTTTTTTTTTTTTTAAAATACCCCCAATTTTTTTTTCTATTCATTTCACCTCTTCTCGTTTTTTGTTTTTTTAATACCCCCAATTTTTTTTTCTATTCAGGTCACCTCTTCTCATTTTTTTTTTTCTAATACCCCAATTTTTTTTTCCTATTCATTTCACCTCTTCTCAATTTTTTTTTTTAATACGCCAATTTTTTTTTCCCTATTCGTTTCACCTCTTCTCATTTTTTTTTTTTTTTTAGTACCCCAATTTTTTTTTTCCTATTCATTTCACCTCTTCTCATTTTTTTTTTAATACCCCAATTTTTTTGTCCTATTCATTTCACTTCTCTCTTTTTTTTTTTTTTTAATACCCCAATTTTTTTTCCTATTCATTTCACCTCTTCTCTTTTTTTTTTTTTTTTAATACCCCAATTTTTTTTTCCTATTCGTTTCACCTCTTCTCATTTTTTTTTTTAACACCCCAATTTTTTTTCCTACTCATTTTACCTCTTCTCATTTTTTTGTTGTTGTTTTTTAGTACCCCCAATTTTTTTTTCCTATTCGTTTCACCTCTTCTCATTTTTCTTCATCGATCGGCGGGCAGAGAGACTCTGGACCTCAACGCAGACACAGGCGACACACGCGACTCGGACGTGGGCTACGAAGGGGGCGCCACTGCCGACGTGACTACCACCACCACCTCCCCCACGACCCCCCAGAGCCCCCGCCCCTTCAGCCGAGCCTCGGGCGAAGAGGGTCGCCACAGCGGCAAGTGCAAGAAGCTGACGCGTTTCTGGACGACATCACGCTAGTGGGCCCCTCCTCGAGCGCCGTGGTAGGAGGGGAGAGCACCGTGCATCGCCGCAGCGGCGGAGACAGGGGAGAGAACGGACCCAGGGGAGAGAACGGATCCAGGGGAGAGAACGGATCCGGCAAAGCTGACACTGCTGCTGCAAGCGCGTTGTCATCGTCGTTGTTGCTGTCTGACAAGACCGACCTTCACCCCCACCCCACCACCACAACCTTCACCTTCACCTTCCCCACCATCATCACCACGACACACGCGAGCAGGAAGAGGAGGAGGAAGAAGAAAATCGCCGACCTCTTCCTCGATGGGCGGCTCATTCCAAAGCGTGTCGTAGCGGGTCTTCGGGAAAATTCGTCATCAACGATAGCGTCGTTCTCCATTCGGTTCCCCCCCCTCCTCCTCCCTCTCACCCCCCTGCAGGGCGTCGTGGGGGCGTGCAGGAGACCGATTTCCCCGACCCCCCTGAAGCCGAAGCCGACGACACTGCCCCCCCCACACGGGGAGCCGTGCTGGAGCCGAGCGAGGTCGCGGCGGTGTCGAAGGTCAGCCTGTGCAGCGAGTCAAGGTCGTCGGCTTCCTGGGGTCGCGTGTTGCCCGAGGTGGACACAGACAAGCCTGTGGCCTCCTCACGCCGCCGGCAGTCATCCCACAGCCCCGACCTTGACCCCGAGGCCCTCTCCCACCACCCCCACCCCCACCACCACCATTCGCGCAGTCTCAGTCTCAGCTGTTCGTCCCTGGACAAGCGAGGGGGTTGGGACGGGACGAGCGATGACGCTTCTGCGACAGCTTCGGAAACCAAGACGGCTGGAGGAGCCGAAGCCACCGGAGCCAGTGGAGGAGCCGGAGCCAGTGGCGGCGGAAGGGGGGGCTGCAGTCTGCGTCGTCATAGTTACGAACTGGCCTACCGGCACGGAAGAATATCACCCAGTCTTTTCGATGAGACTCACTAGCTTAGCCTTCAAGCGTTCCTTTTGCTTGATACGATATATATGAATCTGCCCCTCCGTTTCTTTGAAATTTTTTTTTTTTTTTTTAAGGCAGAATTGAATATCATGGATTTTTGGTACTGTCTCTATGGTGGCTTGAGTTGTTTCGTGTCTCACTAGGAGTGAGGTTGAGGGGGGGGAGGTTTTTTTGTTTTTTTAAAATCCTTTAGGACGAGATTTTGTTCTTAGTTGCGGTCAGAGAGTACAGAAAAGGACAGAACGTTGGTCTTTGTCCGTGTTTCGGTTTTCTGTGCTCAAAAACCTTGGACTTGGTCTGATAGAAAATGATTCCGTGAAGCGTCGTCGTCAGTTCAAACTTCAAAGTTTTTCCATGCAGTTCTGGTATATCAGTTTGGGAAGGGGGGGGGGGGGGGGGTAGTTTCCTTCTTTTTTTATGCTTGAGATGTCTGTATGTTGTGGTTATCGTTGTTGTTTGTCAAAGAAAGCTAGATGTGCTGTGCTGGTTTCACCATGCTAAAGGAATGGGACGGGACACTCGGGATGGGACACTTGGGACGGGACACTGAATCGATCAAGCTGCTGGACTGAGACGGAGAAAGGAGATCTATCTTATTCCCCGTTTTAAAAAAACAAACAACAAACACAAAAAACGGATGATGATGCTTTTCTGAATCGTTTATTTATTTATTGCTTTTTTTTTTGGTTTTTTTGTGGGGTTTATTTTTTTCTTTTCTTTTGGATATGTAAAGAATGGGGAACAAAAGTTGAATCGCGAGAGTGAAAATTGGTGTGAGAAGAGACGAAGCAGAGGGGATGATGATAAACTGTGATATGAATGGATTTGCACGATAACTACGCCAAAATGTCAAATCTCTCAGTGCCACATGTCAGGATGAAAGAAGAGATGTTTAAAGATGTATACGTTGAAAATAATAAAAGGATGACGTGTCAAGTTGAGGGTGGTAATGGATGCTACGATTTCATACGTCGATTAACTTGTACTTTTCAACAAAAAAATTTTTTTGTTTTTGTTTGGTGGAGTTATGTTTATGTTTATTTATTTATTTTTTTTTTATTGTTGACGGGTTTGTCTTTGCTTGTTTTATTTCTTGGTTTTTGTTTTTGTTTCATTGTTCTGTGTACTGCTGTGAATGTCTGGTGGTTCTCTGTGGAATATTCTGGTATTTTGACGTCTTTCAGATATAAGCTTTTTTTGCAACATAAAGATATTTATTTGTAAATGTATCGTAATACACTATTTCTAGTGTCTGTTTTACAGTATGTTTCATGAAAATTGATATTTTCTTTTTTTTTGTCTGTGAAATAATTGATAGAGAAGTCACTCTGTTTGGGATTGGGGAAGATGGTTTGGTGTTTTTGGGGGGTGGGGTTTGGTTGGGGGGGGGGGGGTAGGGTTGGTTGTAGTAGGGAAAATTCAACAATTGGTTATTGTTTGTATAGATTTTTTTTTTTAATGTTGGACATAGACTGGTGATGCATTTACCGGTTTGTGGTACTGAAAATCTAAAATGGAAGATAGGTAAAAATGTTCCAGTTAAAAGTTGATGGTACTTTTCTTTTCCCTTCACAAAGTTAAACTTAAGCTTGGTATAAAGTTTTTTCAATTTGTTTCAAGAAATTCTCTGCACTCCCTCCCTCCCCCCTTCCTGGTCTGTCTGTCTGTCTGTCTGTCTCTCCTCTCTCGTCTCTCTCTCTCTCTGTCTCTTCTCTCTGTCTCTTCTTCTTCTCTCTCTCTCTCTCTCTCTCTCTCTCTCTCTCTCTCTCTCTCTCTCTCTCTCTCTCTCTCGTTTAGTAAAAGTGAGTCACACAATAAAATAAAAAAACTGCTTTTTTTTTCAAAAGGAAAGATGAATAACATAAGCATGAAAAGAGAAAAAGGAAAAAAATGTTTAAAGGATTTAAAAAAAAGAAATAATGACAAAGACAATAAGGGGGGGGAAAAAAGATACAAACTTTAATTGGAAGAATATCAATGGAGGCTATTGTTTAAAAAAAATACTGACAGATAACACAAGAAGAAGACTTGTATACAATGAAACAAAAAAGATAAATATCGGCCTAATAGCATCTTCATAACTGCTCATAGGACATGTATGTCACAAAACAGTGAAGTGAAACATGCCTAGCTTTCAGTGGGAAAGGCTATGGGTCATGAATCGTGAGCCCAAAACTTCTCATTTCAAAGAGAGGGGCTAGGTTGAAAGATAACAGAAAGATGCAGGTAAGGAGTACATTAAAAAACAAAACCGTGATCAATGGAGATGGCAGACTAGGTTGAACGATAACAGAAAGATACAGGTATGGACATACATAATTTTAAACAAAGCTGTGATAAGTATCCATTGCCATCTCCTAGAAGTGCATTTTGTAAAAAAAAAATTTTTTTTGTTGTTGAAAAAATCCAACTTCCTATCTAAAATTGAATTCCTAAGTATTTGATTTTGTAAATAAATGTTTCAGAATTTTAAATGAATGCTTGTAAAAACAAAGTAGAACAATTTTCTTGATAAACATCGAATGAATTTCAAATTCGACGTGCGTTGACAGTGGCTACAAAATGAAGAATTTTAGAAAATAACTGAAGGAGATCAGTTTATTGACGAAGCATGACCCTACTCAGAATTTTGATAGCTAATGGAGAGAGAGACATTTTAGAATAAAACAAGCCTCTGAATATCTAGGTTAGATCAGAATAAAACAATTCTCTGAATAACTAGGATCGTTCAGAACAAAACTAATCTCTGAACAACTAGGAGAGATCAGTTATTGTCAGTGGACATGAATGGATACAAAATTTGACCTGAATTGCCAGTGGGGGAAAAATTGAAGACTCAAAACAAAAAGGACCAAAGTAGATCACTGACATAAATAATAATGATCATTGTTTGACAATATAACTGCCCGTGGAGGAAATCAGGGTGTGAAAGGTCTACCATTGTGAACTCATTTACACCAGTAGTGAGTTTGTATCCTCTACTTGATGATTGTCTTGTGCGAAAGATCTTGATGTTATTTTTTTTTTTTTTTAAACAAAAGAAAACTTGATCTAGTTGTCTCTTCCCATGAGTATGTCTTGATGTGTGGCATGCATTCATGGTTGATGGGGACAAATATATATATATATAAACAACTTGAAATGAAAGGTATACATGTGTCTGTGTCTCTGTGTGTGTGGTAACTATCATTAGTTTGATTTTTCTTTCACAAGCTTTTTTTTTTTATATCTATATATAAATTGTCTGAATCATACTAGTCCTCTTCTCTGTAGTGATGTTTTGCCCCCCCTCCCCCCCCAAAACAACAAAAAAAAAAGCCTAATTTGTCTGGAGATTTTTGGCCGACACCTTATTCAAAACAGACAGGTGAAAGGTGAATGAGATGCTGCAAGCGAATCGGAACATGCTTAGCCAAACAAGAGAAGAAAAATGATAGCGGCTCAAAATAAAGACACATACAGACACAAGCTGCGACTTCTGTATGGATATATTACAGTGAAAGGATTAGGAAAATAAAAGATGTTATTATTCAAAGTGTGTCAGATTTTTGTTTTAAGGGAATAAAGTGGAATATCTTTTTAGTTTGTTTTCAAATCGGGTGTCAACCTTTCTTTTCTTTTTTCTTTTTTTTTTTTTTTGTTTGTGTTGCTGCCTCATCTTTATGATTTTTTTTTTTTTTGCTGTTCATTTCTGGACTTGTTTTTTGGTTTGTGTTGTGCCTCATCTTTATGATTTTTTTTTTTTTTTTTGCTTTTCATTTCTCGTCTAGAACTCCAAGGTTTCCCGATGGTGAGATTTTGCGTATGCAGCTGTTTTTGCCCACCATGAAGGTAGCCGCATTCAGGCTTCTCATCATCTATGGTATATCTGCTTTGCTATTCTCTCACCGCCTATGACAATCTCACTCATCCAGCAACACCTGTTCTAGACCTGTTGTACCTTCAAGACCAGGAGTTCACAGGGAGCTTATGATCAGTCAGTGTTTAGCTGCTGTGTGGCCACTCACCAGAGGTGACCCTGCTCTACTGCTGTGTGGAGGTGTACAGTGGCACCTGTTCTGATTCAGAACTACCAAATGAAGTCCCTTACTGACGACATTACTTTTCTCTGCAACACCTCCTACTAGCCACACAGGATCGTGAAGCATGGAAAAAGATCTCTGTTGCGTCTTCTCTCATGTCCCCCCTACGTCCTTTGGGACATGGGACTGAGTGAGTGAGTGAGAGAGAGTCGGACTGAGAGAGACAAACCACCCTTGCAGTGGGAACTATCACATCATTTCTGACTGTCCTCTTGCTATGCTGCTTTCATAATATATATACCCCGCATCAACCTACCTGGCCCAAGAGATGTAGAAGACATCAGAAGTGCTGGCGTGTAATATGAGCAACGCTCTCAAAATCACATCCGAAAGGTTTTTTTTTTTTTTACTCCCCCATTCCTTGGCTAAAGCTTCGAGGTTCACCAATGCTGAGATTTCGCGTATGCGACCATTACCCACCAGTAAGGCAGCCACATTCCCACTTAAGGGATTGTAAAGTGGATGATGCTTGTTCCTGTGGTTTCAACTTTGTCCACAAAAGCCTCTGTGGGTAGGAGCTGGCTGGAGTCCCCAAGTATATTGCAACTTGTGGGATCTGAACTTGCAACTGTCAGATAGAAAAAGCCACGTGCTAACCACTGCGCCATGGCGGCTGGTAGAATCCAAATTTGGCGTCTTTATGAATTCTGTCCTAAAATTTGGAGTTTTTACAATTTTTTTTTAAGAATGTCAGTAATGAGTTTTTACTTCTCTCTCTCTCTCTCTCTCTCTCTCTCTCTCTCTCTCTCTCTCTGTTCTCTCTCCTCCCCCCCCCCCTCTCTCTCCTCTCTCTCTCTCCACCTGTCAGAATGATGACAGGAATTTTTTTTTTTAAGAGGTGACATTTTTTTTGTTGAATCGCTATGATAAGAGCCAAGGGTTTGTTGTCGGTTTGTTGTTTTTTTTTTTTGTTTTATATTTTTGCTTCTGAGCAGAAACCCAAAGAGTTTCATTTTCTGTTGGTTTGTTTGTTTTTTTTAACTGTTATTTGTTAAATCATTAGCTGCGTAATTGATGTAAACCATTTTATCTTGGAAGTGGAAAAGAAAAGAAGACAGGATATGGATGCTACCTAATTTGTTTTGAAATAAAAAAAGAAAGGAGCCCTTAAAACCATGACCATAAGAGAGAATTAGACGCAGAAAAGGGGTTAAGGGGGCTGATAGGCAAGGAAGGCTTCTAGACCATAATTATGACCTTAACTCTCAAGGCAATTCTGATCCCCAAATAGATTGTCTGTCATTGTAAATATGTCTCTTAATGACTTGAGGTGTCAGGTTTGACCTGATCAGAACATGTTATGTTCTGCCTTTTTTTCTTTTTTTGTTTTTTCCCTTGGTTAGAGCTCCCAGATTTACCAATGGTGAGACTTTGTGTATGCTGTTGTTTTTGCCCACCAGGAAAGTGGCCACATTACCACATCAGGGATGCATGCTGGGTGTGTTTCTGTTTCCATATCCCACCAAACACTGACAAGACATTACGGCATCTTTATTAACGCGCATACTTGATCTTCTGCATGCGTAGACACACAAAGCGAATTAAGGCACTGGCGGGTTCCTCATTTGAAGTTGACCTGGGAGGTTGTGAAAAATCACCACCCTTAATTAGACAAACACCGCCAAGATTTCAAATCAAAGACTTCACGGACCATGGGAATGAAGTTGAATGTTCATTGATCACTTGGCCATAGTGAACCATCATGTTCTATCTCAAACGGATGGCTCACATCCTCCAGCCAATCAGCACTCTGCTTGAAGCCGACGCCCATGATTGCATATACAAGCATGTGTGCCTTTGTGTGTGTGTATGTGTGTGAGACGGAAATTGGGGACTCGTACAGAACCTTCACTCTTCTTACCTTTCAAACGTATTGTGGCGAAAAGCGCAAGGAAGGTGGAAACAAACAGTTCATGTGTCCCTAGCAATTGGGAATCTTGGATTCAACGCTGAGCACTTTTGAAAGTGAAAACGCACATCGGTAACTTTTGTCTTTCATTCGTCCACACACTATACTGAGAGCACTGCAGTAGATGCCTTTGATTTCCATGGTGTGAAGTCCTGTTTTGTTGTTATGATTATGTGGTTTCAGTTTTTAATTCATGCAGTTTTGAGGCATCTTCTTTCTTTTTTAAAAAAAAAAAGAAGAAGAAGAAAAGTTGGGTCTTTACAACATGAATTCTTTGCTACAAAATTTGATGATGTGATTATTGTTGTTGTTGCTGCTGCTGCTGCGTGCTTCATGTGTCGAAAATCATGACCGGCTGTAGTGCTAAGCTGCAAACAACAATGGCAACAAAAATAGAAAATGAAAAGCGGGACTGGTTATGGGGGCATAGTAGACATACTGTAACTGTCTCAGTTTTCCCCCCTGTTCCTCAGTTGGAGCTTTGAGGTTCACCGGTGGTGAAATTTTACGTATTTTTGTCCATGATGAAGGAAGCAGCATTCTGACTTTGGGGAAACTAATGTAACCCATGCTGCTTTGCAAATGTGCAAACAGCACTCTAGGTCTTTTCTATTTTGTGTGGGTTTTTTTTTTTTTTTTTTTTTCAGCATTATCTCTTGTGCATCACAAGTCTGTTCTGATATTCCGGTACGACTCATTCCAATTTCACTCTCCATCTCCCAGCTGTGCGGCGTACCTAGGCTGGTTTTCTTATGTCATATCATCAGGGCAGGGAGTTTGTGGGAAGGGTTTCGATGAGATTGCTTGACAGAGTTATACTCTGATATTTCTCTTCCTCTGATTTGAATATCCAAGGCCTAAGTGATTTCAGACACTGGCGATGTTGGTTGAGTGAGTTTAGCCACACTTGCAAAAATCGCCTCCTCGAAAGTTGTTGATGTTCATATAATCTGTCTCCATGTTTCCTTTGTGCCCATAGCAATCTCGCTTTAGGTAGGAGCCAGTCAGAGTCTGGGAAAACTCTGATGGGATTTGAACCCATGACCTTCCAGACAGGAATCCTCTGTGTTAACCACTGCGCCACAGTGGCGTGTTGATTTTTTTTTCTTTTTTTTTCTTTCTTGACATTGTCAGCAAGGAATGAAACTCTGCTATCAAAATGTCGCCATCCTTTCGTGAGTGCCATCTTTTGATAACATCTACTCAAAGTGCAAGCACCCTGAAAGAAAAAACACAAAATGTGCATCCATGGAGCATGCAGAACAGAAAAGAAGAAATGTCCATATATTGCTGTGTGTATTTTTTTGTGCATGACATGTGTGTACAGGGATGTGAACTTTGGGGAAAATGAATCTGACATGAATTTTGCAAACGAGAGACAGAAGAGAGAGAGAGAGAGGCTGGACTTCTTGTATTTTATTTCCCCTTGGAGGGAGTAGCAGCCCTTTTTTTTTTTTTTTTTTTTTTTTTTTTTTTAAACCTTGAGAAATTCTATACTTGACAAATTTCATACTCTTTTTTCTCGTATCTCACCAGGAACAAACACAAAAAAAAGAGAAATTTCCTCTTAAACTTTGAGAAATTCTACACTCAACAGATGTCATTATTTTCTATTTTCCCGATCTTACCAGGAACAAAAAAATTGCGAGGGAGGGAGGAGGGAGTTAGAATCAAGATTCGGGGGGTGTACAAAAAAATTGTGCAAATTGACAAAATGCAGACTACTGCATGCAGATCAGAAGAAAAACAGAAAGTTCAATGTGTATGCATGCATGTATGTCGGGGGAGGGAGGGAGGGGGGTAATACCGGTGTATCATGATTGTGCTGGTCTCAAACTCTCTTCTCTGTCTGTATATGTTTGGAAACTGGTCGCTGGTTTGCCAGAAGTCTTTTTCTTAGTTTTGTAAGAACTACATGGCAAATGTAGTAGGACTTTGTCATGGCTGAATTGACATGTATCAGTAATGTCCATTGCTGATTGTACGTCTTTGCTTAAAATAAACAGATTTTACATCAGATGGTTTCCATGGATTTTTTTGTTGTTTTTTAAAAAAATATTTTGATTATCAAGTTGTATACCTTTTCAGTCACAGCAGATTTCTCTGCATGAAATTATGG
>CM060350.1:10129940-10139940 GCA_030674155.1 Stramonita haemastoma
CCAGAAAGAAAAACTTTTAAAATAACAATGCTCTCTCACGCTGAAGTCGGATGCGCTGGGCCTGACCTGACTTGTCAGGCGCTTAATTAATGAACAGATGACAAAATTGACTAAACCGCATACACACGGAGACTGAATGTAAAAAACAACAACAACAAACCAGCACATGAGAGCATATTTCATTATCCTCAATATGAAAAGAATTTAAATAAACCAATCAATCAATTAATAAATCAATAAACAGCAGCCCAACGCATTTTCGAGCCGCCGCTGTAGTCTAGTGGTTAGGGCGTTGGACTCGTAATCTAAAGGTTGCGGGTTTGATCCCAGCTTTCGGCTATGGCGTTGTGCCCTTGGAAAAGGAACTTTACAGTTATTTTCTCACCCCACCCAGGTGTAAAAGGGGTACCAACCTTGTGTTGGGGGTTAACCCTGCCATAGACTGGCGTCCTATCCAGGGGGGAGTCTATGACTCTCAGTCGCTTAACGCCACAGAAACCGGGATAAGCACCGGCCTGATGAGCCTTAGGCTCAGGACAGACTTTAACTTTTAACAACGCATTTAGGCCCATATGACAAAAAATGATCATCATTACCTCTGGTTTCCATCACGTCAGCCACTGCCAGAATGTTAACATCCGGGTCGTTGGAGCCGACTGCGAACGCCGTCATATGGGGTTCACCAATTATCGTGAGGCCCTGTAAGGGATAGGAATGGCATCGTAATATTATATGCATACATGTATTATTAAGACAGTGAGCAAAACAAGAATCCAGTTCTGAACAACTTTCTGTCTGTGTTTCTGTCTGCCTACCTGTCCGTCTGTCTGTCTGTCAGTCTAACTGCCTTCCTGCTTAGCTATCCGCCTGCCTGCCTGCCTGCCTGCCTGCCTGCCTGCCTGCCTGCATGTCTGCCTGTCTGTCTGTCTGTCTGTCTCATTCACACACACGCACAACAAACACACACACACACACACACACGCCCGCACATGCACACACACACACACACGACCACCACCATCACCACCACCACCACTAACACCACCACTAACACCACCACTAAACACCACCACTACCACCACCACCATCATAACCATAACTATTCGAACAGCCCTCATCCAGATACCTTCCCCCTCCCACCCCAGCATACACAGGCACACCCCAAACACACCAAGCACACCATGGCACACCATGGTACACCTGGCACACCATGGTACACCTAGCACACCATGGTACACCTGGCACACCATGGCACACCTAGCACACCATGGCACAGCATGGCAAACCTAGCACACCATGGCACACACCTAGAACACCATGGCACACCATGGCACAACATGGTACACCTGACACCATGG
Organism: Stramonita haemastoma; assembly: GCA_030674155.1. NCBI lineage: Eukaryota > Metazoa > Mollusca > Gastropoda > Neogastropoda > Muricidae > Stramonita > Stramonita haemastoma. The sequence goes on from CM060350.1 coordinate 10,131,299, forward strand.
TACACCCGGCACACCATGGTACACCCCGTCACACCATGGTACACCTAGCACACCATGGTGCACCTAGCATACCTAACACATCATGGCACACCAAGCACACCATGGCACACCTAGAACACCATGGTACACCAGGCACACCATGGCACACCCACACACCATGGCACACCATGGCACACCTAGCACACCATGGCACACCTGGCACACCATGGTACACCTGGCACACCATGGTACACCTAGCACACCATGGTACAACCGGTACACCATGGTACACCTAGCACACCATGGTACACCTAGCATACCTAACACACCATGGCACACCAAGCACACCATAGCACACCTAGAACACCATGGTACACCTGGTACACCATGGCACACCCAGCACACACCATGCCACACCTTGGCATACCTAGCACACCACGGCACACCTAGCACACCATGGCACACCTAGCACACCATGGCACACCCTGCACACCATGGCACACCTAACACACCATGGTACACCTGGCACACCATGGCACACCTAGCACACCATGGCACAGCATGGCAAACCTAGCACACCTTGGCAAACCTAGCACATAACGGCACACCTGGCACACCATGGTACACCTAGCACACCTAGAACACCTAGCACACCATGCACACCATGGTACACCCAGCACACCATGGTACTCCTAGCACACCATGGTACACCTAGCACACCTAGCACACCATGGCACACCTAGCACACCATGGTACGCCTAGCACACCATGGTACACATAGAACACCTAGCACACCATGGTACACCTAGCACACCATGGTACACCTAGCACACCATGGTACACCTAGCACACCATGGTACACCTAGCACACCATGGTACACCTAGCACACCATGGTACACCTAGCACACCATTGTACACCTAGCACACCTAGCACACCATGGTACACCTAGCACACCATGGTACACCTAGCACACCTAGCACACCATGGTACACCTAGCACACCATGGTACACCTAGCACACCATGGTACACCTAGCCTACCTAGCACACCTTGGTACACCTAGCACACCTAGCACACCATGGTAACACCTAGCACACCATGGTACACCTAGCACACCTAGCACACCATGGTACACCTAGCACACCATGGTACACCTAGCACACCATGGTACACCTAGCACCCCATGGTACACCTAGCACACCATGGTACACCTAGCACACCTAGCACACCATGGCACACCTAGCACATAATGGTACACCTACCACACCTAGCACACCATGGTACACCTAGCACACCATGGTACACCTAGCACACCATGGTACACCTAGCACACCATGGTACACCTGGCACACCATGGTAAAACCCAGCACACCATGGTACACCTGGCACACCATGGTACACCTAGGACAACCATGGTACACCTGGCACACCGTGGTACACCTGGCACACCATGGTACACCTAGCACACTTAGAACACCATGGCACACCAAGAACACCGTGGCACATCTAGACACACCTAGCACACCATGGTACACCTAGCACACCCAGTACACCACAGCACTCCGAAGCACACCTAGCACACTATGGCACACCTAGCACACCATGGCACATCTAGCACACCATGGCACACCCAGGATACCATGGCACACCCAGGATACCATGGCACACCTAGCACACCATGGCACACCTAGCACACCATGGCACACCCAGGATTCCATTGCACACCATGCACACCCAGGAAACTATGGCACACCTAGCACGCAAGCACACCATGGCACACCTAGCACATCCAGCACCACATGGAAAACTATGGCACACCTAGCACACGACGGAACCCAGCACACCCAGCACACCATAGCACACCAAGGACACCATAGCACACCAAGCAGACCATGGCACACACCCAGCACACCATGGCACACCAAGCACACCATGACACACCAAGCACACCATGGCACACTTAGCACACCGTAGCACACCCAGGATACCATAGCACACCATGGCATACTTAGCACACCATGGCACACCCAGGATTCCATGGCACACCTAGCACACCATGGCACACCCAGCACACCAGGCACACCAAGGCACATCCAGCACATCATGGCAAACAATGGCACACCTAGCACACCACAGCAACCTAACACACCCAGCACACCATGGCAAACAATGGCACACCTAGCACAGCACAGAAACCTAGCACACCCAGCACACCAAGGGAAACAATGGCAACCTAGCACACCACAGCAACCTAGCACACCCAGCACACCATGGCAAACAATGGCACACCCAGAACACCATAGCATACTAGCACACCAATCACACCATAGCACACCTAGCACACCAAGCACACCTGGCACATGGCACACCTAGCACATCCAGCACACCATGGCAAACAATGGCACACCTAGCACACACCACAGCAACCTAGCACGCCCAGCACACCAAGCACAACACGGCACACCAAGCATACCATGGCACACCAAGCACACCATGGCACACCTAGCACACCATGGTACACCTACCATACCATGGTACACCTAGCACACCACGGTACACCTAGCACACCATGGCATACCTGGCACACCATGGCACACCTGGCACACTATGGTACACCTAGCACACCATGGCACACCTTGCACACCATGACACACCTGCCACACCATGGTACACCTAGCACACCATGGTACACTCGGTACCTAGCGCACCACAGCACAGCATGGCAAACCTAGCACACCATGGCACACCTAGCCATGGTACACCTAGAAAACCATGGCACACCATGGCACACCTGGCACACCTAGCACACCACGGTACACCTGGCACACCATGGCACAACCTAGCACACCATGGCACAGCATGGCAAACCTAGCACACCATGGCACACCTAGCACACCAGGCACACCTGGCACACCATGGCACACCATGGTACACCCGGCACACCATGGTACACCTAGCACAACATGGTACACCTAGCACAACAGTACCATAGCACACATGGTACACCTAGCACACCTAGACACCCATGGTACACCTAGCACACCATGGTACACCTGGCACACCAATGGCACACCTAGCACACCATGGCACACCAGCACTACCATGGTACACCTAGCATACTAACACACCATGGCACACCTGGCAATCCATAGCAGCACCTAGCATACCATGGCACACCTAGCACACCATGGTACACCTGCACACACATGGCACACCATGGCACATCCATGGCATACCTAGCACACCATGGCACACCACACAGACACCATGGCACACCTGACACACCATGGTACACCTAGCACACCATGGTACACCAGCATCAGCACGTGACACGCCATGGCACAGCATGGCAAACCTAGCACACAATGGCACTACACATAGGCACACCATGGCACACCATGGTAACACTATGGTACACTAGGACACATGGTACACCTGGCACACCATGGTACACCCTGGCACACCATGGTACACCTAGCACACCATGGTACACCAGGCATACCTAGCACACCATGGCACACCTAGCACACCTGCACACCATGGCTCACCTAGCACACCATGGCACACCTAGCACACCATGGTACACCTGGCAACCATGGCACACCAGCACACCATGGTACACCTAGCACACCAGCACACCATGGCACACCTGGAACCAGGCACACCATGGTACACCTAGCACACCATGGTACACCTGGCAACACCATGGCACACCTAGCACACCATGGCACAGCATGGCAACCTAGCACACATGGCACACCTAGCACACCATGGCACACCATGGTACACCATGGCACACCATGTACACCTGGCACAACATGGTACACCTAGCACAACTACACACCATGGTACACTAACCACCATGGTACACCTAGGACACCATGGTACACCTGCACACCATGGTACACCCGGCACACCATGGTACACCTAGCATACCTAACACACCATGGCACACCTAGCACACCATGGCTCACCTAGCACACATGGTACACCTGGCACACCATGGCACACCCGCACACCATGGTACACCTAGCACACCTAGAACACCATGGCACACCTAGCACACCATGGTACACCTAGCACACCATTAACCTAGCACACCTAACACACCATGGTACACCTAACACCCATGGTACACCTAGCACACCAAGGCACACCTAGCACACCATGGTACACCTGGCACACCAGGCACACCTAGCACACCGTGGCACACCATGGCATACCTAGCACACCATGGCACACCTGGCACGCCATGGTACACCTGGCACACCATGGTACACCTAGCACACATGGTACACCTGCACACCATGGTACACCAAGCACACACATGGAACCGGAGCACACCATGGCACACCTAGCACACCATGGACACCTGGCAATCCATGGCGCACATAGCACGCCATGGCACACCATGGACACCAGCACACCTGGCACACATAGCACACCATGTGCACCTGCTACCTGGCAACCATGTGCACCCAGACACTAGGTACACCTAGGACACCATGGTACACCTGGCACACCATGGTACACCCAGGACACAACACACCAACCATGGTACACCTAGCCACACCGTGGTACACCTAGAACACCATGGTACACCTGGCACACCGATGGTACACCTAGAACACCATGGTACACCCGGCACACCATGGTACACCTAGCACACCATGGTACACCTAGCACACCATGGTACACCTAGCTCCAACACACCATGGCACACCTAGCACACCATGGCTCACTAGCACACTATGGTACACCTGGCACACCATGGACACACCATGGCCACCTAGCACACCATGGCACACCTAGCACTCCATGGTACACCTAGCACAACCTAACACACCATGGTACACCTAACACACATGGTACACCTAGACAACACCAAGCACACCTGAATCACCATGGTACACCTGCACACCATGGCACAACCCTGCACAGGCACACCATGCAACCTAGCACACCATGGCAACCTAGCACACCATGGCACACGGCACACCATTAACCTGCACACCATGGACACCTAGCACACCATGGTACACCTGCACACATGGTACACCAAGCACACCAACATGGCACACCATGGCACACCTAGCACACCATGGCACACACCTGGCACTCCATGGCACACCAGTCAACCATGGCACCTGGCACACACACCATGGCACACCTAGCACACACATGGCACCTGGTCACAACAAGCACCTGCACACCATGGCTACACCTAGCACACCATGGCACACCTAGCACACCATGGTACACCTAGCACACCATGGTACACCTAGCACACCATGGTACACCTAGCACACCATGGTACACCATGGCACATCATGGCACACCTAGCACACCATGGCACACCTAGCACACCATGGTACACCATGGCACACTGTGGCACACCTAGCACACCATGGTACACCTAGCACACCATGGTACACCATGGCACACCGTGGTACACCTAGCACACCATGGTACACTTAGCACACCATGGTACACTTAGCACACCATGGCACACCTAGCACACCATGGCACACCTAGCACACCGTGGTACACCTAGCACACCTAGCACACCATGGCACACCTAGCACACCATGGCACACCTAGCACACCATGGCTTACCTAGCACACCATGGTACACCTAGCACACCATGGTACACCTAGCACACCATGGTACACCTAGCACACCATGGTACACCTAGCACACCATGGTACACCTAGCACACCATGGTACACCTAGCACACCTAGCACACCATGGTTCACCTAGCACACCATGGTACACCTGGCACACCATGGCACACCACGGTACACCTAGCACACCATGGTACACCTAGCACACCATGGTACACCTAGCACACCATGGTACACCTAGCACACCTAGCACACCTAGCACACCCTGGTACACCTAGCACACCCTGGTACACCTAGCACACCATGGTACACCTAGCACACCATTGCGCACCCAGCACACCATGACAAACTAAGGCACATCCAGCACACCATGGCAAACTATGGCACACCTAGCACACAGTGTCAAATCATGGTACACCTAGCACAACATTTATTTATTCTTTTTTCTCTCTTTTATATGGAGAAATATGGAATAAGCACTCGTGTGCTTTTTTTACATTCAGTCCCTGTGTGTACGCAGTTGTGTAAATCTTGTCATCTGTTCCCACCGCCACACAAAGGCCTACTCTTACGAAAAGCGGCACAGGATTTAACGTGTGCACAAGATGGCACACCTAGCACATCAAGCACACCCAGCACATCAAGCACATCAAGCACACCCCAGCACATCAAGCACACCCCAGCACACCCCAACACATCAAGCATACACAGCACACGCAGCACACACCCCACCCCCAGCGTACACCCTTCACCCCCACAGTGTCCTACATCAATGTCACAGATGCCTTGCTTCAGCTTGTCTGTGAGGTCCATCAGCTCCTGAGCTCTCTCCATGAATCCGTTCTCTCCCAGGGACTGCAAGGAGGCCCAGGCCGCTGCGATGTTGGCTCCTGCAACATCAATGAACTTCACACTAGTACACAGGGGGGGCAGGATAGCTCAGTGGTCAGAGCCCTCACTTTCCCCAAGCCGATGTTAAGCAGCGTCGAGCATGGTTACCAGTTGGATGGCTGACCGTTTCGCGCGCCTTGGCTTCAGCACAGTTCCCCCCCCCCCCCCCCCCCCCCCCCCAGTTCACCCAGCTGTAAATGGGTACCTGCCTCTTTAGGGTCAGGGAAGGTAAAGCAGCGAGGGAGAGGAGATGGGCGCCGCCCTCAATATGCTGGCCCCCTAGAGAAGCTGAGGTCTCTGATGCCTCGCTAACCTATGACTGCATAGGTTATGGGATCACTCACTCACTCACTCAGTCCCATGTCCCAAAGGACGTAGGGGGGACATGAGAGAAGACGCAACGGAGATCTTTTTCCATGCTTCACGATCCTGTGTGGCTAGTAGGAGGCGTTGCAGGGGTTGGGCAGTCCAGTCTTTGATGTTGTCAACCCATGATTTCTTTTGGCGGCCTCTTCTTCTTTTGCCCTCGACTGTTCCTTGCAAGATGGTTTTTGCTAGGGTGTTGTGTCTTGTGGTGTGACCAAACCACATCAGCTTTCTCCTCTTTATGGTGGAGAGCAAAGGCTCTTGGGGGCCCACACGCTTTTTGATTTCCTCTTTCACATAGTTATTGGTCTTGTGTTCTTTGTATGATATTTTGAGGAGTCTTCTGTGGCACTTGTTCTCGAATGCTTGGATTCTTCTCTCTAACTCTGCTGTCAGAGTCCATGATTCACAGCCATATAGGAGGATAGATATTACGAGGGATTTGTAGAGGTGGTATTTGGTGCAGAAGCTGATGTTGTTGCTTCTGATGATCCTCTGGAGTCTGACTAGAGCAGATGTTGCTGTTGCAATGCGAGCTTTCACCTCATTGTTTGATGTGCCATCTTTTGTTAGGATGGAGCCTAAGTATTTGAATTGGCTCACCTCTTCCAATATTTCTCCATTCATCTTTATTTCCGTGCTGTCATTACTCGCGCTGTTGACCATGATCTTCGATTTCTCTGTACTGACCTCCATGCCGTATGCGCTCGCTCGGTCTGTTAGACTGTCTGTGAGGATTTGCAGTTCTTGTTTGCTGCTGCCCATGAGGTCAATGTCATCTGCAAATCTGAGGTTGCAAAGGGGTCTTCCACCAATGGAGATGGAAGTGTGGTGGTTTTGCAGTGTCTCTGTCATGATGTTTTCGAGGAAGAGGTTGAAGAGTACAGGTGAGAGAAGGCAGCCCTGGCGGACTCCAACCGTGGTCTTGAAGAACTCGCCCACGTGGTTGTTCATGAAAACTGCACTTCTTGCATTCTCGTACAGAGCCTTGATGACTTCAATTAGGCAGTTGTCAATGTTGAAGTGCCTGAGTACTTGCCAGAGGCCGTCATGCCATACCCTGTCAAAGGCCTTTTTGAAGTCTATAAAATTGTGGTACAAGTCTTTTTGGTGTTGGAGATGCTTCTCTATCAGAATTCTCAGGTTGAAAATTTGTTCCATTGTGCTGCGTTTTGGTCTAAAGCCCGCTTGTTCTTCTGCTAGGAGTTTTTCTGCTTGGTTTTTCAGTCTGTTGAGGACTACCTGCAGCATGATCTTGCTAGGATGGCTTATGAGACTGATGGTTCTGTAGTTCTGACATTGCTTGAGGTTTCCTTTCTTTGGCAGGGGTATTACAAGAGACTGTGTCCATTCTTTTGGCCATTCTTTGGTGTCGTGGATCTTCTGACAAAGATCTGTGAATCGCCTTGCTGTTTCATTCCCTCCATTTTTTATGAGTTCAGCTGGGATGTTATCGATTCCAGGGGACTTCCTCTTCTTCAATTGTTTAATAGCTGTGTCTACTTCACACCTTAGTATTGGTGGGTCTTTATCTTGGTGTTCAGGGGGTTTGTTGGAAACTATGTTGGTATCTGGGCGTAGTGGGTAGTTATACAATCCCTCACAGTATTCTGTCCAGCGCTGGAGGATGGCATTGTTTTCCGTTAAAAGATTTCCTTCTTTGTCTTCAATAACAGAGGCTTTAGGCTGTGTGGTTTTCGTTAGTGCTTTCAGAGTGTTGTAAGCTGTTTTGCTGTTTCCCTTGGCCATTCCATCTTCGATATTGTTGCATTGTTCTTC
>CM060350.1:10144940-10154940 GCA_030674155.1 Stramonita haemastoma
CAATCATATGCTTTTTTACATCCAGTCCCCGTGTGTATGCAGTTTTGTGAATCCTGCCATCTGTTCCCACCGGCACACGATGGCCTACTCTTACGAAAAGCGGGACAGGATTTAATGTGTGCGCAAGATGTTCTGTGTGCGTTCGCACACGGGGCCTCGGTTTATAGTCTCATCCGAAAAACCTTTGGGGGGGAATGGAGTCAGCACTGATGTTAACTCCAGAGGAAAACCCCCCTCGACCGGGAATCGAACCCGGATCGTCAAATTGCGAGCGCAATGTTCTGACCACTAGGCTATATCCTATAGGCTATATAGTGTACCCTATATACACACCCTAGAGAGTGCCAGACAGTAACAACAACAACAGTTATACCTTTTCAATCTCTTTGGGGTCAGCGGTATAGTCCGGCGCCACAGGCACATGTCTGATGGTCAGTCCGAAGTAGTGGGCAGCTTTGGCCAGCACTGGATGCTGAGTGCGAGGGGCCACCTGAAAAAAAGACCCCCGGTCAAATTCTGTTCCCCCCTATTTTTCCCCGAAGTCAGAATGCGGCTACCTTCGTGGTGGGCAAAAAACGTTCACATACACAAAATCTCAGATGAGAGGAGAGAGAGAGAGAGAGGGAGGAGGAGGAAGAGAGAGAGAGAGAGAGAGAGAGAGAGAGAGAGAGAGAGAGAGAGAGAGAGAGAGAGAGAGAGAGAGACAGACAGACAGACAGACAGACAGACAGACAGACAGACAGACAGACAGACAGACAGAGACAGAGACAGACAGACAGAACAACAATAACAGTGGAAGAGAGAGAGAGAGAGAGAGAGAAGAGAGAGAGAGAGAGAGAGAGAGAGAGAGAGAGAGACAGACAGACAGACAGACAGACAGACAGAGACAGAGACAGACAGACAGACAGACAGACAGAAAAAGAGACAGACAGACAAAGAAAGAGACAGAGACAGAGAGACAGAGACAACAACAATAACAACATACAAACAGCATAAGAATCACACACACACACACACACACACACACACACACACACACACACACACACACACACACACACACACACACACCCTATTTTGCCTAATATCACTCACTGTGAAAAGACATTAATCAAATTAAAGAAGATTAGGAAAAGAAAAGAAAAGGGGAACTTTCATTTCACCCCACAATTTTGGGGTAACAACAACAACAACATCGACAAGGACGACGACATTAACAAATACAACAGCATACAGACTGATAGTAGGCCAACAAGAAAGAGGGGTGTTCCTATGACCCACGATTTCTGGATGTTTGATGTGGGGGTACAGTTTTCTGGCACGGTCCCTGTATGCCTTCACTGCCATCAGAATGCTCTCCGTGCCCCCGGAAGTCATAAACCCCACTGTGTCGTCATTTCCGTTCAACATGGCCGCCGTCATACTGATCACTTCCGTTTCCATTTGCCTGGGAAAACGAAGAGAATAGTTTGGGTTGATTTTACATTATAATAGCAAGAGAGATACAAAAGTGAAGGAATGAATAAATGAATGAATAAATAAATAAACAAATAAGATAAGTACTGAAGGTAATGAGCAAATTTGGCCTTCATCTATCTCTGTATCTAAATTCTTTTTATGTGCGTCTGTGTGTGTGACTGTCTGTCTATCTCAGTGTCTGTCTGTCTGTCTGTTTGTCTGTCTGTTTATAGCCTGCGTAAGTGTGATACATGCATGGGGTGGGAGATTGTGTGTGTGTGTGTGTGTGTGTGTGTGTGTGTGTGTGTGTGTGTGTGTGTGTGTGTGTGTGTGTGTGTGTGTGTATAAATGTATGTAGGCCTATGTACACATGTGTACATGTATATCTCAGTATTTGTCTTCCTCAGTCTTTTTCTGTCTGTCTGTCTGTCTGTCTGTCTGTCTGTCTGTCTGTCTGTCTGTCTGTCTGTCTCTCTCTCTCTCTCTCTCTCTCTCTCTCTCTCTCTCTCTCTCTCTCTCTCCTCTCTCTCTCTCTCTCTCTCTCTCTCTCTCTCTCTCTCTCTCTCTCTCTCTCTCTCTAGTATTGTCAACCCTAAAGCATCCACTATAATTGCAGGGCATACTGCGAGAGCGCGCGCGCACACACACACACACCACCACAAAAACACCACACACACACACACACACACACACACACACACACACACACACACACACACACACACACACACACCACACACACACACACACAAACTGACCTCAAGCACGGATAGATCATAGGATTGAGGGCGTTTTCATGCAGAAAGGCCAGTTGGAATTCTCTCACAATCTTTTCGTGGTCTTCTGAGTGGCCAAGCTTCTCTGAAGAAGAAATTTTTACAAACAAAATTCATTGCCTATTAAACCACTGGTTTTTTTTGTTGCTGTTGTTGTTGTTGGGTATGATCTGGCATATATACACGTGCAAACAGACACGAAACACAGCAAAAAGTGCAGGTACATGTATGAATGTGTATGTATGGACACCCATATACATACATGCACACACGTATTTACGTAGCACACACACACACACACACACACACACACACACACACACACACACACACACACACACACACACACACACACATACACACACACCTCAACCATCTCTCCTCTCCCCTCCCTCCCCCCCCCCCCCCCCCCCCCCCCCCCCGCCACCATCCCCAACCACCAAAACTCATACACACCTGTAAACATATCAAAGACATCCTTCTGTAGCTGATAATGGTCGTCAGTTAAGGTGTAAGCACAGGCAAACACCTGCCCCTTCTCCTGGTCCCCTCCACCTCCTTCCCCCTCCCCCAACCATCCCTCCTGCCCCACTCCCCCCTCAACCCCACCCCCAAAATACATACACACCTGTAAAGATGTCAAAGACATCCTTCTGTAGCTGATAGTGGTCGTCAGTGAGGGTGTAAGCATAGGCAAACACCTGCCCCTTCTGTGGCCCCCTCCACCTTCCCCATCCCCCAATCATCCCTTCTCCCCCTCCCCAAAACAAACAAACAAACAAACACATACACACCTGTGAACATATCAAAAACATCCTTCTGCAGCTGATAATAGCCATCGTCTGTGAGGGTGTTAGCATAGGCAAACACCTGTCCCTTTCTCCTGGTCCCCTCCACCTCCTTCCCCATCCCTCCTCCGCCTCCCCCCCTCCCACCACCCCCACCCCCAAAACTCATACACACCTGTGAACATGTCAAAGACATCCTTCTGTAGTTGATAGTGGTCGTCAGTGAGGGTGTAAGCATAGGCAAACACCTGCCCCTTCTCGTGGTCCAGCTCTTTCTCTTTCATCTCCTGTAGTTTCTCTCTCAGAGCTTCATGGGACAAACCTGTAGATAAAGACGTCAAAATGTTAAGTTGTTGAAACCTTGTTCTGCTTTTCGGAAGAGTAGGCCACTGTGTTTACCCTTGGGAGGGATGACAACATTTACAAAACTGCTTACACACAGGGATCCATGTAACAATTAAAAAAAAAATTCGAGCGCTTATTCCATTATCTTCGAAATAAAATAATAAAATAAAATAAATTTAAAGAATAAAGGCGTATGCATGCACGCAAGCACGCAGGCATATATATATATATATATATATATATATATATATATATATATATATATATATATATATATATATATATATTATAACACACACATGATAACTCACACACACAACTCCCCACCATCCCCCACACCAACACAACACCTCCACACACACACAACTCCCCCCTCCCCCCCAACACACAACACATTCCCCCCCCCACACACAAACTTCCTCCCCCCAACACACACACACAATCCCTCACCACCCCCACCCACCCCCACACACACACACACCACCCCCACACCACTCACCACCACCCCCTTACCCACCCACCCGACACTACACACACTTTTTTACCTTTCAGAGGGATGGTGACGCGAGGGGGTCTTCCCCCCCATCCCCCCCCCCCAACCACACACACAGACATCCCCCACATACACATACCCCCCCACCCAAACACCACCCACCCACCCCGACACTACACACACTTTTTTTTTTTACCTTTCAGAGGGATGGTGACGCGAGGAGGGTTGCCCCCCCCCGTCCCCCCCCAACACACACATCCCCCCCAACACCCCCACCCCCCTACCTCCCGCCCACCACCCACCCACCCAGACACTACACACACCCACCACCCACCCAACCCACACACCCCAACGACACTACACACAATTACCTTTCAGAGGGATGGTAACGCGAGGGGGTTTCCCCCCACCCCCTTCACCCCCACCGATGGGGGACTGGCGGATGAAGGAGGAAGCTTCGCTCTTCAGGACCGAGGCCACCACCCCCCCTACCCCCGGCACGTTCTTCACCCCCACCATCACTACGCGCATCACCTCTTCTCCTCCTTTGGCCAGGTACAAACCCACGAGAGAAGCCACGACCAGAGCCAGGAAGAGATGTTCCAGAAGAAGGAGAAACATCGTTGTGTGTTGTGTGTGTGTGTGTGTGTGTGTGTGTGGTGTGTGGTGTGTGGTGTGTGTGTGTGTGTGTGTGTGTGCGTGCGTGCGTGCGTGCGTGCGTGCGTGCGTGCGTGCGTGGTGTGTGTGTGTGTGTGTGTGTGTGTGTGTGTGTTGTGTGTGTATGTGTGTGTGTGTGTGTGTGTGTGTGTGTGTGTGTGTGTGTGTGTGTGTGTTCCCTTTCTGTTGCTGTTGTTACTGTTGTTGGTGTTGGTGTTGGTGGTGGTGGTGGCGGGCGGCGGTGGCGGTGGTGACAGCGGTGGTGGTGGTGGAAGTTGTCGTCCTGCCTTCTTCTCTTGGTTGTTGTTTTTGTTGTTGTTTTTGCTCTTGTTGCTGTTAGTTCCTTTCTTCTTCTCGTTTCTTCCTCTTGGTAGTTATTATTGATATTCTTGTGGTTGTTGTTGCTGCTGCTGCTGGCACTGCTGCTGCTTTGTTGTTGTTTCTCACTTTACGCTATTTTCTACCAATGTGCTTTTGTTTTCCTTTTTTTTTTTCTAGTCTATTCTTTCTTCTGTCTGTCTCTTTCTCACTTTCTTGTTTTCTTCTTTCTTTCCTCCTTTTCCTCGGGCACAGTAAGATTTACACAGCTCCTGACGAACAGTTCGATCTATACAGAGAGGGAGAGTCATTAATGTCCAATGATTATCATATCAAAGTGTATATCTCTGTATATCCCTGTTTCACAATGTCTACCGCATTATCGGCTGTATCAGTGTTGCTGCGTCTTGGTATCACCACGACTATCTACAACATTTGAGAAGGTTAGATCACACAATTTACCCCTTGTAGGCCTAAGTTAGCAACACTTACCCTTTTTTTTCTTAGGTAGGCCTACCTATTCCATGAGGAAAGCAGGGTCCACTTAGAGCAGACTGCTGAATTTTACCATTTATTAAATGTATTATTTATATATTCATTTACTTATTCTTTTATTTATTTTGGACATGATGAACATAATTGCCAGCTCGCCAAACAGAGCAAAGGACAATATAATTATGGAATCTGCATGAGGCATGTGATTTCTAAAAATAACTGGGCGTCCCCATCCACCACGACGCTAGTATCATGCTTTGGTTGTGGCCTAACCATTTCTAATAAATTATGTATTTGCATGCCTGCACACTCTCACGCTCACATGCATACGTACGCAAGCACGCACGCGCGCGCGAACACCCACCCACCTACCCACCCACCACATACATACACACACACCATAAAAAGTTGCAAATTTTCTTGAGCTGCACAGACGCACCATAACACCAAAAGCATAGACAAGGGTATAGCATACCGCCTATATATGCCTATGCATTGCGAAATAAAGAGCAGTGGTGAGGAAAATGCACAGCTTCTGTGTAGACAAGCAAGGTCAAGCAATGTTGGCCACCAAATGACACTTAGGGAGATAGAGTGATGTGTAAACTGGGCGAAGATAGTGTTGTTTACCTTTGACCTCTCTGTGGATTTCAGCGTGACCATCGCTTTAACTGCTTTGAAATCTCAACGGTCAGTAAATGATATTTTGAAACTGACATTCAGGGGGGATGGCTCAAGTATTTTTGACTGGACAAACATCTACCCCCAAAACACTTTCATTCTACTTCTAACGCATTCATTCTTTTGCTTATTGTTTAGTGTGATATTGTGTCAGCGTTTATTCTCACAACAAGCCTATTGTATAACATTCCTCTACCTTTCAAAAACAACAGCAGCAATAGGCCTACCTACCTCTGAATAAATTTTGAAAATGTAAAACGTTGAGATTTCAAACATAAAGTAGCGATCTGCACGTTAAACTCCACAGTGAGGTCAAAGGTGAGCGATGCAATTTTCCGCTTATTTTGACAAATCCCTGTAAGATAGGATCTAAGCTTAACACAGCAAAACTCCATCCAGAATTTTGGTTATACCTTTACGGCTGAGCTAAACCTACGCGCTTCCCTAGTTGTTGGACACATAACAAGATTCTGTTATCTATAACCCTTATAGTACAGTCAGGTCCGATAACATGCCGAAATTGAGGTCAGACAATCATAAATTTGCTGTATACATTATACACACATACACATGTGTGTAACTTAACTTGCACCCGACCGGATTTTTCACCCTTAATTCTTCGAGGAGATCGTTAGGAACATATGCGCTGTCGGAATTTTTGTAGCAGTTTGTCGTAGGAAGGCCCAACCAGGCCAAGCATAGTTTGTTTTGTTTTTGTTTAATTTTTATCCTTTAAAAAAAAAAAAAGATAAGATTTTCAGTTTTTCCATTGTGCAACTACGAGGTCATAAAACCACATCCGTAAGCTAAGGAGTACTGAAGTGGGAACCTTTACTTTCCTATTGCTATTATTTAAAAAAAAAAAGGTAAAGGTGTCCCATAACCTATGTGGTCGTAGGGGAGCGAGGCATCAGAGACCTGTTTCTCCAGGGGCCAGCATATTGAGGGCGGTGCCCATCTCCTCCCCCTTTCCCTGACCCTAAAGAGGGCAGGTACCCATTTACAGCTGAGTGAACTGGGGGAACTGTACTGAAGCCAAGGTGCACAAACCGTCACCCATCCAACTGGTAACCACGCTCGATGATACTTAACTTTGCCTTTGGGAAAGCGAGTGCTCTGACCACTGAGCTATCCCACCCCCTTCCCATACATCAGTTAAAATGAAAATGCGGTGTCATTATCGATTATCCACAGAGAGAGAGAGAGAGAGAGAGAGAGAGAGAGAGAGAGAGAGAGAGAGAGAGAGAGAGAGAGAGAGAGAGAGAGAGAGAGGAAACAAAACAATACCAAGAAAAAAAAGAACATATTTTTAAAAAATAGATAACAGAAAAAAAGTCAAAACAATTACAAAAGGGAAGGGTAAAAAAAAAAAAAAGCCCTGCCTTCATAATGTGAAATCCCGTTCACCCTTCTAAAGTGTATAAGTTTGCGCGTGCAGGCGTATGTGTTTGTGTGCGTGTGTGTATTATTTGTTATTGATTGCTTGTGTCTTGTATAGGTCAAATGCAAACGCTTTGAATTGTTTTTGCAAGATATAGCGCTATATAAATTCCATGTATATCATTATTACTATTAAGAAATCAGGCTGGAACCAGCAACTTCACATCTTTCTCGTTTCCAAAAGATGAGTGCTTAAGCACTGATAAACCAACCACTCCATATCATTATCATTCAACAGCCCCATATCCAATGTGAAGGCTGTAAAAGTACCGTTGACTGATCAGCAATCTGCCTTCACACACACTTCAAGTCAAGGTTGGGGATTCAGCACACTGATAACTTTATCAGTATGTGTATAGGACTTTTCTTGTCTCCTACTGAATGCTATCTGCTATGTTCTCTCCGCACAAGTCCTTCGGATGAGACTAGAAACCGAGGCCCCGTGTGTGCGAACGCACTCAGAACATCTTGCACGCACGTTAAATCCTGTTTCGCTTTTGGAAAGAGCGGCCATTGTGTGCCGGTGGGAACAGGTGACAAAATTTACAAAATTGCATGCATACACGGACTGGATGTAAAAAAAAAAGCACATGAGTGCTTATTCTATTATTCTCGATATAAAAGAATGGATCACACACACACCACACACACACACACACACACACACACACACACACACACACACACACACCACACACACACACACCTTCAACATGTCGCAACTCTCGTCTTTATTTCAGCCGTGATTCTTCTGTTTATACGGACGGAAGAAAGATAACAACACAATACACAAAACTTCACAACTGCTGTTTGTATACTTATACAATAGAACAGAAAAGACACAGAGAGATCAGGGAACAGATGAGAGGCAGACAGAGAGAGAGGAGAGAGAGAGAGAGAAGAGAGGGGAGAGAGAGAGAAGAGAGAAGAGAGAGAGAGAGAGAGAGAGAGAGAGGAGAGAGAGAGAGGAGAGAGAGAGAGAGAGAGAGAAGAGAGAGAAGAGAGAGAGAGAGAGAGAGAGAAATCTTGTACAGGGTTTCCTGAACGTGAGGATGATGATATTCATACTGAAAGAACTCATGGCATTCCCATGGGAAAGATGAGCTTTATCCTTGCTGATACATGATTATTATATGCAAAATCGTAAGTACTCTAGGATATGACACATATAAAAATAATGTCAACACACAAACCAAAACCAATACACTGTCAAATGTATCTTTGTTAATCTCTCTTTTTTATTCTCTTTTTCCTCAACTTCCTGAGGAGTTGTGTGGGAACTCTACAGGTTGTATCTCTTGAGGCAAGTTTGAACCTGGCGGAGCCCATCCTTCTCCAGGCACTGGGTGCATGCTGGGTATGTTTGTGTTTACGCAACCCACAGTTTAGCGCGCCTGTTTGATCTTCTGCATGCATACATTATCATACATGAAAGAAAGTCGAGGCACTTGCAGGCCTGCGTTATAAATTGACCTAAGAGATCATAAAAAAAAAAAATTGTCCTCACATTAAATTCACCTCATGCAGCTGCCGAGATTCGAACCACGACTTTATGGACCCACAGGATGAAAGTCAAACGGTCTTAACCACTCATTATCATTATCTACTGCATAGAGCCTGCATCAGAATGATGACTTTTAACACACATATCCCCGAAATCAAAGTGCGGCTACCAGAATGGTGGGTAAAAACAGTCACATACTCAAGTCTCAAGCCGCCGCCGTAGTCTAGTGGTTAGGGCGTTTGGACTCGTAATCTAAAGGTTGCGGGTTCGATCCCAGCTTTCGGCTATGGCGTTGTGTCCTTGGAAAAGGCACTTTACGGCTATTTTCTCACCCCACCCAGGTGTAAAAGGGGTACCAACCTTGTGTTGGGGGTTAACCCTGCGATAGACTGGCGTCCTATCCAGGGGGGGAGTCTATAACTCTCAGTCGCTTAACGCCACAGAAACCGGGATAAGCACCGGCCTGATGACCCTTAGGCTCGGGACAGACTTTAACTTTTAACTCAGTCTCACAATTGGTGAAGCTCAGAGCTCTGCTGAGGAATAAACAACAACAAAAAAAATACGTAGTTTTTTTCTTTTCTTTTTGTTTAAGTACATGCATAAGAAAAAAAAGTATAATGTGTGACATCAACATTTAAAAAGCGTGAAGAAAAAAAAAACAACAATAATTCATGAATCAACTTCGAAACTGTGTAAAATGCTTTTTGGTCATGAAACGAAACATGATGAAGAAGAAGGGGTACAAAAACCAAACATACAAACCAAACCAAATGTTTTGATCAAGGAATAAATGCAACAGTGTAAAATGGAGATTAAATAAAGCAGTCATCAAAAGAATTCATTACTGACTCATTTCAATCAAAAACTATTTTAACAATTCTTAAAAAAATCTGTGTAAACAGACTGCAATTATGCACAAAAAAGGAATTTTGATATTCAGCTCATTTGAAGCTCTCCTCTCCCCCAACCTCCCAAAATAAAAAATATTTTAAAAATCATTAAGAAAATAAAACCATATCAAAAAGTCGATGCACTTTCTTCA
>CM060350.1:10157440-10167440 GCA_030674155.1 Stramonita haemastoma
GTCAACCACATGGCTATAAAGTAAAAAGGTAAAGGTGTTCATAAACTATGGTCATAGGGAGCGAGGCATCAGAGACCTCAGTTCTTCAGGGCCAGCATATTGAGGGCGGCGCCCATCTCCTCTCCTTCGCTGCTATTACCTTCCTGACCCTAAAGAGGGCAGGATACTCATTTACAGCTGGTGAAACGGGGGACTGTACTGAAGCCAAAGCGTGCAAATGGTCACCCATCCAATTGGTAACCACACTTGATGTGCTTAACCTTAGCTTGGGGTAAAGTGAGTGCTCTGACCACTGAGCTGTCCTGTCCTCCCTGACTCAAAATGGTCCTCTCAAACACACAGTCAAAAAAAAGCTTGTTTTTCATCGCCTTCGTGCAGATATTAAAGCATGCAGTGCATTATAAAAAAAAAAGCAACAAATAAAATCAAAGATCGCTTCAACATACAACGATTCTCGCTGCTGAAGTGAGCAGTAAACACGTCTAAGGCACATGTATGCAAACCCTGTGAGTTAAAACAAAAAATCATCATAATCTTTTTTTTTACCGTTAAAATCAACACCAACAAGCACAGGTATTATTAACGAGCGTTTCAATTGTCACACAGCAGACACAAAACAGCTGCTTTTAAAAACAGCAGCATCACGACAAGAAGCAAGTGAAGCAAGCACTGCAAGTCTGGTACAGGAATAAACATCGATGTAAGTTTTAAAAGCATCATCACCAAACATTAACATAAACAAGCATTTTAATTCAAACTGCATGCCACACAGCAGAAAAGCAGGCTATTTAAAATCAAAACAACACACCCAAAAAGTAAATATTGCTTCAAGATTATGTCTATCGCAACACAACCTCCCAACACATCCCCACCCCTTTCTAGACATATTTCTACACCATAATCAAATTATCAAGACATGAATGAATCGTGAATGAGTGAGATTCATACACATTTCCACACGCAAAATAAGCATGCACCTCATACGTACTTTAAAAAAAAATAATTTTTAAAAAAAAAGGTGCAATTCTGAAAACTTTAAAACAGTATTGTTTAAAGTCTACCAACATGAAAATAAGGGAGCATTCAAAACTTTTTTTTTAAATGTCATAGTATTTTATGCAATACTATACTTTTGGGGATCTTTAACACAATCCAAAGTAAAAACTAAATAAACAAAAAAAAAACCCTCGTCTTTCCCACCCCAATTCAAGGTCTGAAATGTTCCAACAGAAAATTTAGCAGAGCAGTGTGCAAAGTTTGTTGTTACTTGCAAATATGATTGTAATGTACGCAAGAGACATACCTTTTTCTGATAAAGTATTTCTTTGAACCAAACTGATTCTGATCCAAAAGAAAATTTAATCAACACACTCCTCCATGGATATGCTGGAGGCCTGTCAGTATAAACAGCATCCTCACCTTCTGGAAATTCTGTGTTTGGAATTTCCTCTTTTCTATCTCTCTCTTTGTTTCTGCCTTGTTCCTGTTCTTCCCGTCACTCCCTACTTCTCTATTTTCTGCCTCCTTGGTCCATTCTCCTTTTTTTTCCAGAAAGATTTAAAAGATAACACTTCTCTCCCATCCTAAAGTGGGATGTGCAGGGCCCGACTTGTCAGGTGCTTAACAGCACAGTACAACACATTTTTGCTCATGTGGCAGACAGCAACAGTTGTGTCTAGGAGGTCGACTAAGAAGAAGAAAAGGAAGATGAGGAGGAGGAGGAGGAGAGAGAGATGAAGAAGGAGGAGGAGGAGGAGGAGGAGGAGGAGGAGGAGGAGGAGGAGAAGAAGAAGAGAAGAAGAAGAGAGAAGAGAAGGAAGAAGAAGAAGAAGAAAAGAAGAAGAAGAAGAAGAAGAAGAAGAAGAGGAAGATCAAGATAACAAGAACAAGAAAAAGAAGTAGAAAAAGCAGACACAAACTGAAGAAAACTCAAAATGCAAACCTTCAAATGACTAGCCAGGATTTCATCAAAACACTGTCCATTGCATAACATGCGAATACTGACATAATATCAACAGATAAAGGTGTCCCTCCCATATTGCATACAATCACTGCGCAAAGAGGTGTCACAGACCTCACCTTCTCTAGGGGCCAGCATATTGAGGGCAGTGGCGCCCATCTCCTCTCCCTCACCTTCCCTGACCCTAAAGAGGGCAGGTACTCATTTACAGCTAGGTGAACTGGAGGACTGTACTGAAGCCAAGGTGCACAAACTATCACGATCTGCAAGGCAATCACGTTCAACGACTGTGTATACCATTAGCTTGAGGAGAGCGAGTGACTCTGACCACTGAATAACCTCATCCCCATTTCTTCATGTCGAAGTTGGATGTGCTGGGCCTGACTTGTCAGGTGCTTAACAGCAGTGCAACATGTTTTTGCTCATATGACAGATATCAGTAGTAGCTGTCTGAGCGTTAAACGATGAAGTCAACCTGAGACCCTTAAGTTCTGTAAACTCTAGCACTACCCATTCACTGCGACTTTACAAAAAAATTGTTTTCGTTTCAGTAGAAAAAAAAAAAAGGTCCAATCAATGTTACAAGTTTGACTCTACGAATGTAAAAATGTATATAGTTTACCTACTTTTCATAAATAAACATCTGCAGAAGTTGGACATAATGCATATACTGTTTACCATTACATTGAAACAGTGTTTTGTTTCTTGTGCTCATCAACACATTCACACAAGAAATACACTGAAACAGAAGCATCTTACTGCTACTGACACATGTGTATGAGTCATATATACAAAAAATTAAAATATAATATATATATATTTATCAACCACATAGTCCTGTCATTTTCTCTGTTACAGATCTCAATCATAATCTTGTGCGCCTATCATTCAACTCAAACAAAGAATATTTCAATTTTTGCCTGGATCCAGGAAGCACACAACACTGATAAAGAACTAATGGGCAAATCATAACTTGTATCCACATTTGCTTACTTTTTTTCTAAATACACTGCTATTTACAAACATGATTTTTTTCCCCATGAGATTCCATGCAAAGATATGTAAGAATCACCCCAACTATCGTGTCCCCTCATAGTAGTAGGCACCCATCAGTCTCAGGAAGACTATGGAGTTGTGCTCTAGCTCTAGAGCGCAATGGCTGGGTAAGTAAGTATGGAGGGCAAACTGTTACCCATGCAGCAGACCCCCCTCTCAATGTCACTAGAATGGTCCATTGGAAAGCAATCGCCAATACGAATGGTTCCAGTACCATCGCAGGAGCTGCCAGAATGTTGCCATATACAGCCCAGGCCGGCCCTGGGGACTCCCAACTCCCTGATTTTTCCTCATCATATTACATCAGGTATATCATTACTTTCTTTTCATACCAGTTCATTATGTTTTCATACACACAGTGATCATAACACAACAAGCATGACAAAAAATGGATTTTATCAACAACGCAAGCTCATAGAAAACTCCACCATGCATCTTCAAGTACTCGTCAGGCTCTTCTTAAAATCAAAGAAAGAAATATATATTCCATTTGTTCTCAGATTCATTGTGACACAATCTTCAGTGTTCCGAGATTCGTTTCATTAGTTCAAAAGCAAAAACTTGAAAATTATTATATTGCCTATTGTTCTAGTCTTTCGGATGCATAACATCGTGTTTATTCATTTGCGCAGTAAGAACCAGAACATCTGCAAATTCTTCCACTTGTGGTTGCTCAGAAGGGACCTGCACATTCACGTTCACACCTAATTTCACGGAGAAATTCTGTGCATAATGTTTAGTAATTATTAATTTTGTTTTCTTACTGAGATTCATCAAAACTAATTTCTTTGCTCAGAGATTCATGAATCAAAAGACAAATCTTCTTTCGTTTCGATATCTGTCATGACACAATCTCCATTTGTTCCAAACACTCACAAGGTGATACAAAAAAAAGCAGTTACAAAAAAGGAAATATGTGGCGATAATCAATCAAACATACAACTGTAACTAACTCAAAACTGTGCCAACTGATATGCAATTGTCTTTCTGACAATGTTAGGTTATTACTTTAATCTCTACAGCAGAAAAAAACAAACAATACAAAACAAACAATCAAACATGGAGGCAAGAAGAAAAAAAAAAAACGACCCAGAAATACACACAAGAGTGATCTGTGCATTAATAAAAAGTGAAAGCTTTTGCCTCAGCTAGTACTACACCACACTGCACCGCACCGCACCCACCACACCACACTACACCAGCTTTCTTCTCAATTTATGGCTATCTTGTGCCAATGCTTGGGTCTCAGTTAAGCTCTGAGCTATGGAGAGCAAAAATCATAAATGTTTGAGTCGATGCCATTAATATGATGGTTTGATTTGACGCCATTGATTCAATTGATTTCATGCCATTGATTTGATACTGTTGATAAAACTGGTTCCATTGCCACCATTGATTTGATGGCCATTGATGAAGTTTGAGTTGATGCCACTGATAAAAATTGTTTGATTTGACATCATGGGTAAAACTGTTTGACTTGATGCAGTTGATAAAATTGTTTGAGCTGATGGCATTGATAAAACTGTCTAATTAGATTGCCTATTGATGAAAAATGTCTAAGTTGATGTCATTGATAAAATCCATTCCAAAATGGTTGATGTCATTGATAAAAACTTGTTATGATATGTACGTTTATGCTATCAATAAAACGTTGATTTTAAGCCACTGATAAAATTGTTTGATTTAGATGCCATTGATAAAACAGTTCAAGATTATGCCCTTACTTTAAAAACTGAGTTGATCTTGATGCAATATAACAGCAATTTGATGTCCATGATAAATAAGAACTTGATTTTTGATTGAATTGCTACACTACGGCTCACAAAATGACTGACTCAGTGCTACTCACAAAACAAATTGAACTGAAGCTGTTTACAAGAATAGTTGAACACATGCCTTTTAATTTTTTTTTTATAATTTTTTTATTTTTTTAATGCAAAACTGATAACATGTTATATTTAAAAATTTAATTCACTATTAATGCCATTACACAAATGACCAGTAAAAAAATATTTTGTTTTTTTATACAAAATGAATCTGTGATATAACAGATTGATTTACTCAATGATAAGATAAACCAATGTTTTTTTAAATTTAAAAAGAATCTTTTTATTTTTAATAACAAAATTTTGATTCTGTATATTATTCAACCAAGAATTGTATATTACACAATGTGTACTTAAAAGAATGATTGAACCATGCTTTAAAAAAATTTTTTTTTTATATACAAAACTGACCAGTAGACTGACTCTGTGACTACTGAGAAAATCAATGTATTCAATCCGATCACAAAACAAACACAATACACAATTATTAAAACAGAATTACTACCATTCATAAGTTTTCGATTAAACCAAAGCTTTTCACAAAACCAAGGATGCATACATTGGTGCAGCTCACTAAATTCGTTAAAATCAACGCACCAAAAGAAATAACAATTCAGATTGAAATTTCAACCATTATCACAAAGAGAAGAAGAACAAGAAGGAACTGGTACAACAGTTATATCCAGATGACATCCCTGATGTCAAAATGTGGCTACCTAAATGGTGGAAGGGGGGGGAAGGAATAAAAAATGGTTGCATAACAAAAATCTCATTATTGCTAAACCTCAAAGCTCTAGCAGATGAGGATAAAAAAAAAAACAAACAACCAAAAAACCTGACAACAGACAACCAAATGATGAGAAGAATGTCAAAAGGCAGATATACATACAAAACACATACCTGTTAAAATCCAACAACAGTAGCCAAAAAAAAAACCCCAACAAAAAACAAAAAACAAAAAAAAAAAAATCCAAACAAACAAGGAAAGAAGCAAATCTTTGAAAAAAAAAAAAAAAATTTGACAATTAAAAAAGCAGCACTATGCAAATGTGGCATCTGAGCTAAACATTAAAAAAGTTAAAAAAATAAAAAAAAGAACAAAACCTCAACCATAAACAAACAAAATAACCCCAAAATCAACCTCCCAAAAACTGAGATTTAAAAAAAAAGGACAAATTGAGAAGAATCTTTTTTCAAAAAACCCTCAAACTTTAAAATTAAAAAAAAACAACCAACAAAAAACCCAACCAATTCATATTATGCCTACTGGATCAAATTCATGATCTGAACACAACTTTCAGGAGCAGATTAAATGCCTGTTTGTTTGTTTTTTTCAATGGCAGACCCTAAAATCGGAAATCTCCACTGGGACATTAATTCAACCACAACAACAATGTTTTTTTTAAAACACTGTCAGACACAGACACCAGACTTATATGGCTGAACACACGAAAAATCCACAGGAAGAGGGCAGGGTCTTCCTGATGGGGTCCTCATGGCGTCCTGTTCTCAAAACCTTTGGCACCGATGAATGGAATGAACGCTTCAGAGGAAGCGTGTGTGTATAAATGGAAATGTTTGGAAAAGTCACACAGTTCAACTGATGATATTCTATTCTTTTTTTCTACCTAAGCACAATTTAATTGATGATATTCAATTCTTTTTTTCCCATCTAAGCACAATTTAATTGATGATATTCTATTCTTTTTTTCCACCTAAGAACAGTTTAATTGATTATATTCTATTCTTGTTCTTTCACCTAAGCACAATTCAAATGATGATATTCTATTCTTGTTCTTTCACCTAAGCACAATTCAACTGATGATATTCTATTCTTTTTCTTTCACCTAAGCACAATTCAACTGATGACATTCTATTCTTTTTCTTTCACCTAAGCACAATTCAACTCATGATATTCTATTCTTTTTCTTTCACCTAAGCACAATTCAACTGATGATATTCTATTCTTTTTCTTTCACCTAAGCACAATTCAACTCATGATATATATATTTTTTTCCCCATCTACGCATAATTCAACTGATGATATTCGATTTTTTTTTCCACCTAAGCATAATTCTACTGATGATATTCGATTCTTTTTTTCCACCTAAGCACAATTCAACTGCTCATTTTCTATTCTTTTTTTCCACTTAAGCACAATTCAATTGATGATATTCTATTCTTTTTTTTCCCATCTACGCATAATTCAACTGATGATATTCTATTCTTTTTCCCACCTAAGCATAATTCTACTGATGATATTCTATTCTTTTTCTTTCACCTAAGCACAATTCAACTGATGATATTCTATTCTTTTTCTTTCACCTAAGCACAATTCAACTGATGATATTCTATTCTTTGTCTTTCACCTAAGCACAATTCAAATGATGATATTCTATTCTTTTTTTTTTCAACATAAGCACGATTCAACTGATGATATTCTATTCTTTTTTTTTTCAACATAAGCACAATTCAACTGATGATATTCTATTCTTTTTTTTCCACCTAAGCACAATTCAAATGATGATATTCTATTCTTTTTTTTTTCAACATAAGCACAATTCAAATGATGATATTCAATTCTTTTTTCTTTCACCTAAGCATAATTCAACTGATGATATTCTATTCTTTTTTTCACCTAAGCACAATTTAAATGATATTCAATTTTTTTTTCTATCTAAGCACAATTCAACTGATGATATACGATTCTTTCTCTTCCACCTAAGCACAATTCAACTGATGATATTCTATTCTTTTTTCACCTAAGCACAATTCAACTGATGATATTCTATTCTTTTTTCACCTAAGCACAATTCAACTGATGATATTCTATTCTTTTTTCACCTAAGCACAATTCAACTGATGATATTCTATTCTTTTTTCACCTAAGCATAATTCAACTGATGATATTCTATTCTTTTTTTTCACCTAAGCATAATTCAACTGATGATATTCAATTCTTTTTTCTTTTCACCTAACCTAACATGATGCATTGATAACATGTACAAAATATGGTCCTGGTGTATACAACAATGTCTTTTGTAAATCTCAGACACACAGAATAATTAACAACCTTCATAAAAGTCCTTTGCATGAGACTATGGACCAAGGTCCCGTGTGTGAACACACACAGAACATCTTGCGCACATGATAAAACCTGTTCCGTTTTTTGGAAGAGAAGGTCATTTTGTGCCGGTGGGAACGGATGACAAAATTGACAAAACTGCATACACACAGAGACTGGATGTAAAAAAGCATATTATTTCATTATTCTCCAAATAAAAGAATTTAAAAAAGATTATTAAACAACAAGGACTGAATGTAAAAAAAGCACACGAGTACTTATTCCATTATCCTTGAAATAAAAGAATTTTTAAAAATAGATTAATAAAAAATAAACAACAAGGAGATATCTGGTGACTTAAATTTCTTCCAAGACATTTTCTGTTGTTGTTGATGTTGTTGGAGGGAGGGGGGGAGATGGGGTGGGGGAGTTTGTGTTCTTTTTGGGTTACAATTTTTGTTTTGAATAGTTCCTTGTCCAGTAACAGTTATAAACTAACTCCATCTTTGAACTTTTGAACACTAAAAAAAAAAAAAAAAAAAAAAAGTTTTTAAACATATATATATATCAAAACACATATAATAATACTGCATATAATTTTTTTTTTTATATTATACAAACATTTAAGAGCAAGAATGATAAGATTTTGAAATGATTTGCATCTCTTTGACATCAATGCATAAGATATTCACATGTTCTTTCAAAACTACAAAACTTTTTGCTCTAGAATTTTTTTCAAAGCAAGCCCTTAAAGCATTAACACTGAAATCAACAATTTACTCCATTTGGGAGTAGAGATGGGGTAGGGGTGGGTGGGTTGTATCAAACTGAATTTCAAACTCCATAAATGTTCATATATATTGGGAAAAAAAAATGTTCAAACAATTGCATATTCAGCATAACAACGTGAACAAAATGACATCATAAAACATCAATGTGTAAAAATATTTTTCAAGTAAAAACACAAAAAGTTTATATATATATACATACATTCATACATTTCAGCCTTAAAAAAAAACTACTCCTCCATCATATCAAAACAGATTTTTATAAAAAAAAAATCAAAACGCCTCTAAAAAAGAGAAACAGCAACGTAACTCGTTTCAGTTATGTGTCAATTTATCCACATACAAAAAAAAAAAAATCCAAACAAAAATTTTGGAGAGTAACTCCATGCAGTCTCAACAAGAAAAATCAACACAAAAAAACAAAACCCTAAAACAAAGCCAAAGCCACACATGCACACCCCCCCCCCCCCCCCCCCCCCACACACACACACACATACACACAAAAATGAACAGATTACAAAATTTACAAAACTGCATACATATGGGACAGGATAAAAAAAAAAAAAAAAAGCACATCCGAGTGCTTAATCCATTATCCTCAAAAATAACAGAATGCAAAAAAAATCTTTAAAAAAAAGCCTAAAAAACACACACATACAAACACCCCCCCCCCCCCCCCCCCCCCTCTCTTATTCTCAACTAATCCTACAACATGCAAATCCAACATCACTCGCTCAAGAGTGCTAAATTTAGCATGCTCTTTCCATTTTCCAAGTCCAAGTGGGTGTCAGTTCCTGCTATAATCAGCACCAGCTGGGATGAAATGGATTAGCAGCTGAGAGTGGGGGAAACATACAGGGAGGGGTGTGTGTGTGTGTGTGTGTGTGTGTGTGTGTGTGTGTGTGTGTGGTGTGTGTGTGTGTGTTTGTGTGTGTGCACATGCGTGCCTGTGTTTGTTTGCGAGAGCATGTGTGTGTGTGTGTGTGTGTGTGTGTGTGTGTGTGTGTGGTGTGTGTGTGTGTGTGGTGTGTGTGTTGTGGTGTTGTGGTGTGTGTGTGTGTGCGTGGTGCGTGCATCGTGTGTGTGTGTTTGCTCATGCATGTGCATGTGTGTGTGTGTGTGTGTTTGTGGGTACATGTGCATGAGTGTGTGTGCCTGCCTGCCTGCCTGCGCGTGCCTGCATGCAAGCCTAAGTGCATGCCTGTGTGCATGCGTGGGAAACTAACCGCTATGATCCACTATGGTTAGATAGGCACCATGGTTCTCTTCTGCTCCTCTGTCAAGTCGATGCGTGTGTGCATGTGTG